>JASSUY010014999.1:0-11913 GCA_032466535.1 Forpus xanthops
GTTGCCCAGGGAAGTTGTGAATGCTCCATCGCTGGCGGTGTTCAAGGCCGGGTTGGACATAGCCTTGGGTGCCATGGCTTAGTGGGAGGTGTCCCTGCCCATGGCAGAGGAGTTGGAACTGAATGATCTTAAGGTCCTTTCCAACCCTGACTATTCTATGATTCTGTGACTTATCCCTACATTTTCATGTTTAGCATGAAACAATTGGAATTATTTCCTATATGAATACCCCACTAAAGGGAGCATGGTTTTAGAAAACATTCTGTAAGCAGGACCTTGCAGAAACATACCCCAAATGCAAACAGTTTCTTTTGCTTCTCCACAATGTGCTCAGTGAAATGCGTGTAACAATTTCCATGCTCATTACCTGCTTCTTTTCCTATCCGTATTACAACTATGGGATGGTTTTTCCCCTAACACATGACATCTCAAGCTTCACTTCGAACAGTCACTGTGGTTCACGTTCAGATCAGGCTGGACAAGGCTTCATGTGAATTTTTGCCTAAGCTCCAGTGGAGAACATGCACACAAAATATGGTTTTGATGAAATGAAGCCGCTTCAGCTCAAGTTTGCATTACTGTTTTCATTAGTTTGAATCTGAAATGCAAAGTTGCACACTGGCTCACAGCCTCGTGTGAGTAGGAATAATACAGACCTCATTCTCAAACCTCAGAGTATCTTTCCTCTCCCACACCTTCATGTGACTTTAATTGCAACTTATTAAACCTATCAAGCCATGATCCTTAACTAAGATTTTTTCACTCACTCTTTTAAAGCTCTAACATGCAATATCAACTGTGTCCATATCAGCTGTTACCAGTCAGGGTAAAATACAAGGAGCTGTCTGAAAACAGGGAGCAACAGATTGATCTCTGGCATTAAGCTGCTATCAGGCTGCAAGTTAAATACGCGGTAGGGATGCAATGCTGAAATACAGCCCTGGCTTCTCTTGGGATATAAAAAGAGAGGAATGAAAGGAAAAACAGTCTGGGAACACGAGTGTTGGCAGCGGTGGCAGAGCTGGACATAAGGAGCTGCCGTCTCTGGACACGTTCATCCTCTTCTCCAAGGCTTATTCTCATGCACGTTATTAATTAAGCAGAACATGCACTCATTTTCTTACTTTGCCCATTGCTATTAACCCATTCCAATGCAGAACATATCCTGGTTCAATGTAAGACACTTTCAGTGTTTCAAAGTCTGCCTGCAGCTGACCTGCTTTACCATTGCTCCGCTCCCCTCTTCAGATCTACACTGGCTTAATCCTGACCTTTCTTTAGAGGAAGCCTTAACAACAGAGAGATTAAAATCACTGCAAGTATCATATGGAGAGTAATACACACACCTAATGAGAAAAGCACCAAGGCTTTGAGAAGTTCCTGCCTGCAGTTTGTCTAATATACACTTGTTGTAATTTTGCTCTTAAATCTCAGATACAAACTTTACCCACAGACACAAAAAGCAGGTGGTGGCAGAGGCAGCAATGGGATGTCAGCGCTGCCAAGTCTATTGACTTCATCCCAAGTTTAATGACATTTTGTAGGTGGGCCTCAATTTCCCATTTAAAGGAAAAAGCCATTTTTTAGTCTATATGGAGAAGCAAAGCATGAAAAATGAGGGGTTTACCATTCTGAACATGATTCTCACATTTCACTGACTTGTAAAGTCAACCTCGGAGGGAGCCTGCTCTGCTTCTTGCTCCTTGCTGTATTAAGAAGCACTTTCCACTAACAGGCATGGGGAAACCTCCAAATCCAACATCCACCTTATGTATTCTGCATGTTTTAAAACCATTATGTAAAATAAAAAAGCCAGTTGCCAAAGTGGCAATGGGCCTCGGAATGACAAAGTGCACTGCAGACACGCAGAGCTCACAGGTTACCTCTGCTCCAGCTGGGACAGGGACATGCAAAAAAGAGCTAAATGGGTGGAAATTGTAAGCGTTTGGCTCCTCACTTCATTTTCATTCCTCCTCCTGTTTCATGGATGAGTGGTTTCCACAGGCCTGAGAGAAGAGACACCTCCCGTGCTGGTGGTGTCATCAAGTGGGGCAGGGGATGCACTTGCTTATACCCCCTATACCACATATGTCAACCCTGTAACCACCCAAATGCTCCCTGAAGAAGGCAACCACCACAAGCCAAACACTTTGATCCCTGCTGAAGGTCCAACCACCCTTTTCTGGTGCCACTTAGAAATCTGCTGGTTCAGGATGGTGCTGGGACCTTTGCTGGATATTATGGTCATAAGCCAGTAAATCACTGCTTACGATTGCCTTCTGTGGGGCAAGAGAGCTGGCATCCCTGTGGTGAAAGCTTCCCAGACTTACCTTCTTCAACATCTGTACAGATCTGGCTTCCTGAATGTTCCCTTGCTCCTGCTTGGGCAGGGGTGATTTATGGTTACCCATCATCCCAGTACACCCTCCATGCCATTCCCCACTGGTGTAGGTGCTGATGCTCCCAGACCCATTTGATGGCAGCACCTGGGTGGTATGAGAATATTTCTTTCCAAGCAGCTCCTCCTCATAGATACACTGCACATATGTGTCTGACGAGGAGCTTGGCCATTTATTTTTCCTCTCAGTAGGCATGTTTGGAGCTGTGGGTGGCCTCCCCTGTTTAAAATAAAGAAGCCAGGAGGAAACTTGTTCTTTGCAGACTGAAAAACAAGGCATCTGTCCTGTACTATGCGGGATAAGAGAGTAGCTTGGCTTGAAGGAAACAGGAATGCAAAGCAAAAAGGAGAAAACAACCCGGTAGAAGGACACGTGCAGTTGCTGTGAATAGTCCACATTCAGGAACTCTTGTTTCAACGGATGATCCAAATACCTCATAGCAGCTCACAGCTATAGAACAGTCTTGAGCCATGTTTTATCATATTAACATTCCCAGAGCTATCGGCCCATTTTGGTTATAGAGACACACATGGAAGGGAGAATATGCTTCATCCTTTTAGTTGCTTTATACTACAGGACATCTTTGGAGCTCTGCTTGCCATTCACCTCCACTTCCATCTATTTGAGGCATGAAATCGTCCCTTTAATCATGGCTTCCAGCCTCATTAAAGACATGCAAAAGAAGCAGAGCTAGAGCAGGGTTTTGTTATTTATTTTAAATTCAAGGCCTCCTAACATATTGCAAAACCATCTTGGCAAACCTGGAGACACCAAATTCCCTGAGAAATTACCCTAAGCAGCCCAGCCCACTCCATTAGTCGTGGGCATACATACAAGGACATTACAGCACAAAGCATGAAGGACTAAGTCACCTCATCTATCCTCCCAGCCCAAGACAGGTTGGTTTGCTGCTTTCCTTCTCACCATTCTATATCTTTTAATCTCATAATAAATATTCCCCTCCTGCAATGGAAATTTGTCCACTGTAGGGACATTTATGACTTGTCATCAGATGCTGGACCAACAGAAACACATCAGGAGCAAGCACGCGCATCTCAGCCTTTTCACTCCCAATTGTTTCTGACACACAGAATGAGCCCTGGATGTTTCTGGTCCTGTGTGCCACATCCTGACAGCATAAGAAACAGGGCGTAGTGCCACTGGCCCTTGATTTACATAGTGTTCATTATATCACTGCTTAACTCAGCTCTGTGCATCCAGTGTAAACCCCATTTTTCTGTCTGAAACTTGGCTAAGGAGCGGTAGGAGATGCTTCATTATTGGATGTCTTTAAGTGGAAGAAGAGCCTATTTTTAAACTGGTATTTTACAGGTCATTAATCCACAACCTGGATGCGAGCCTTTAGCTATTGACCTCCCCAGTGACCAAGTTATTTACTGCGTATGATAAATGGCTATTTGTCACAGCTGCTTTCAAAAGGCATTGCACATTTTAGAGCCATTACGTAGCATTGTAGCAGCCTTCATGATAGCCAGTGGCTTGTATCCTTAATCCACCCTGAACGATATACAGGGCACTTTCACAGTGACTCATGCCAGTGTAGTAGAACGGTTATGTCCTTAACATGTGATGCATGTTATTCTTATTATTTCTTGGATAATTCAGTCTAATAACTCCACATGGCATTAATATCGAGCAGTTATCCAAGGTTATTTGAGCTGCAAAACATCCACAGAAAATCTGCAGGAGTCTTATTGATACAGTTCTCATATCAAGTCCACGGCCCTGATTAACACTAACAACTGGGCAGAACTGAGCTTTTAGAACCAGCTTGAAAATTAGATACAAGAGGAAGTACTTCTTGCACATGTAGGTATATATCCTGCAACCAGTGGGCACGGTTTCATTACATCAGTTTTTAAAAGTGAGTCTCTGGCAGTACTGATAGTGAACACAAACAGATGAAAGAGGATGAATGCTGATCTGTGCAGACACTGAAATTACTGTGCAGGGTCAAAGCAGTGATTCCCACCTCTGGTCCCTCAGAGCAGGCATTTCAGAGGGAGGAGGGAAACTGGAAGCAGGGAGATAAGGAATAATCAGCCCAAGATTAAATTTCCAGTGAAGGAACTAGGAGGAAATTTATGCCCACAAATATTAGCCCCAAGATTTATGCTCCCTCACTTTTCACATGTCTTCAATTGTGCCTACTACATCTCCATGTCTATAAGTATTACACAGACCCAGAACAGCTTTACTAGCCTTTTAATAAACCACCATGCTACACAAATGGCATTTCGCTGCCTATCTTGAGACAAAGTGAATTACAGAGCATGTGATGATGAACAGAAGGTCCCCCCAAATGATACTCTCAGCCTAAATTTCCATGGCTTAATCTGTGTTTTGGTTTAACGGGGAAGAACTCCATGGTGGCATGTTGTTTTAGTGGTTGAAGCATGACATAAAGTAAAACCCATAAGTTCAAAGGGCCTAGCTGTTTACAGGAACCCCACCACCCGAGAACTGGCAGGAGCATCCCCGATTACTCATCTGCATTAAGTCCTTAGATAAAGACTTTCCTGTTCAGTGTAAGGTTGAGCTGCATATCCCCTGACAAAAGCCCATGTTCAAAAATAAACACAAAGTATGTCTGAATTATGGCCTTAAAAGATCTATTTACACAAGGGCAGCTCATCATGACAAGTTCGTTTTCCAAGCTAGCAAGTTCTCCTCTATGAAGGGATCTGCGGGAAATAATTACTACGGAACAGAGATCTAAATATCAATGAGTGACAGGGCAGTGTTAAGCCATGCCAGCTATGCAAGATGCCAGTTTGAGGATGGCTCCTTAACTCGTGCCCTACAGTGAGCTGGGGAGGCAAAGGAGCTGGCAAGCACACTGGGTTTGCTACAGTGCTGCTGGACTGGGAAAGCGATCTAATGCTCTAATGACAGAAACACCTACGTCTCCCACATGCCCCACCATAAATTATTGGCATCAATTGAATTTCCATGATGTCAAGTAAGTGTGAAGGAAAATAGACTGCAGCTGAATGGAGGATGGGAGCATGGAGCAGAAACACAGGAAAGCACAGGCGGGTTTGGTTTCTTTTTTTGCGTTCCCCAAAGAAGGAGGCGGCACATTTAAAAGTAAGAATTGAAAGAGCAACTCAGCTCTCAGTGACAAGTGTTCAGAGGTTCTACTTATGAGCAGCCCCGCAAGCTCCCCACATTTTATACCATGTTATAATTACATGCACCTAGCACTGAAGGTTAAAGCAAGGTAAAAGTGCCTTTATGGCGGATAACATCCACAGCGAAAGAGACATCAGCGTATTTGTATCTCAGGTCTGGAAATAACTCTATTCTACAAACTGCTTTTACAGCCATCTCGCCAATAATCATTTCTATAGCAAAGCAGAAGCCTGAAAGACCAGAGAATTAGGCTTGAAATGCAGAACACTAATTGCTTCATGCCTGTAGGATTTGTTTTACAGTTAAGCAGCACGGTTACATCCGCCACCATTCCCATGTTCCATATTTCATGTCCCCCACAAGTTTCCTAACTTCTAAACTGCAAAAGGGATGGATTTTAAATGAAGGGCAGGACAAACTGGTCACAGCTTTGATATTCGGTTCCATTTTCTGACGCAAAAGCTGCTCACGGAAATGCCCCCTTATTTCACTGCTATTTTCAGGGGCATTTTCCCTGGCAGAGGCTAGGGAACACTCACATAAGCAGCTATGCTGTGGATGCTCAGGGGCAGCCTGGAAGCAGTGCCCAGGACCATCTTCATCAGTGCACATGTGCCTGGAAGAGCTCAGTTAACCTCCTCCATGCCTCAGTTTCCACATCTGCAAGAGGTGAACCTGGCAACGTGCTACACTCTCCATAAGCCTTATACAAACTCCCAGACCCTAGTAAACAGCCAAGAGTTCCTAAAGCAGCAATTAATACGTGGTGCCAGACCTTAGACAACTGATACTCAGGGGGTGGATAGTCTTAAAGACCTGGCAAGACCATCATTAACTTCTTGGCTCTAACCACATGCTGAAAATGATTAGCATCTCAAGCACTGGTCACACCATCTTCTTCTGGGCGTAACAGGATTAACATAAAGCAAGAAATGCAAATAGAACTGGAAAAAAACAATCTGTCTCACTGTTGCAGCTAATAAGAACTGTTTCTAACCCTCAGCTAGCAACGAGATGACGGATAGGGCAGCAAGGCCAACTAAAGTATTTTTTGTATTGATTTAAAGCAGAGAAGCCACATTTGGTAGTTTATCAATTCCAGTGGAAACCAAGGATCATGGAACCAAAAGATATTAATCACTGTGGATTAGCAAACCCAAGGCTTCTATTAATTTCCCTGCTGGTTTCCCTTATCTTTCCAGATTTTCCTGTCATTCCTGTAAGACTTTCCTTGTAAATTTTGCATTGAAAGCTGTAAGAAGGCCATTAGGAGATGGCAGGAGTCCTGTACTTTTCTCGTAATGAATTCTCAAGTTACCCTGGGTTTTCCTATGCCAAACAAACTGAAGCCACACACAATTAGACTTCGGCTGCCCTGAATAGACATTCTTCAGTAGGCTCTTCTATTTTTAAGCCAGCTACTGCAATAAGCTGGCTTTACAGCCCCTTGTTATTTGGTATAAAAATAAAACCTTAGGAACAACTGCAGTGTAAACACAAGCATGGCACCTTATTCATGCAAATAATAATCTAGGGTTTGTTCTGATTGGGAACAGGAGAGTGAGGACACACTGGAAGAAGCTCTTACCCTCCAGCCAGCCAGCCTGGGCAGCTACTGCTCAAGTTGCTCACACCACAGCTTTCCCATTCACTTGGGGTTCTTAAATGCATCATAAGTAGAGGTGGTAGAGTTTGGCACATGGAGAAGATTGCCTTTTTATTCCCCTCTCAAGCAGGATTAAAAACAATAATTTGTCAACCTAAGAAACCTAATCTGAGTAGCTGAATTTCTTCCCTCTCATTTGCAGGGCAAATGGGGGCAGTTATTCCCTCTCCCCAAACAGCTGCTGCTGCAGCAAAACCTGAGGAGCTGTAGCAGTGGATGGGGTTTAAGCAGAAGGTACCATTCATTATCCCCATCTAAAGATGACTTCAGTGAATTAGAAGTAGTTTTACAGGAGAAAATAGCACTTAGACTTTTCTTACAGGACCCTCATAGCCATGCATGCACATCTTTTATGCTCGGTACACATCCTGAGCAGTCTCATGGCAGATGAGCATCAATCCAAACCTTAAGCATCTACCTCCTTACTAGCGCGTGAGTAGGACTATTCAGCCCCAGGAGACAGAACCTTCTATTACCACATAAAACCCCCTAAACAGACCATTTGCTTCAGTTAAAACCCCAGGGATTTGATATCATAACAATATGAATTTTCCCCTCCCACCCCGCTTATAAATTGAGTGAACTCAGGTCATATTTTCAAGCTTCTTCTTACAACCATTAGAACTTCCCATCTCAATAAACACTTGAATATAGTCCATTGATGTCAAGTGCTGAGCGTTGCTCTGCCCAGCAGCATTCCCCTGGGTCTAAAGGCTTTAATTCACATCAACTTCAACTCCATACCATTCAATTTAATGCAAATACTGGTTCCACAGTGCTGCACGTAGCGGTTGGACAACCCTCTAAATTGAGAAAGTGCTCTATGAAAAAGAGGAGTTATTGTTGGTGATGTTATTACATTTAAATGTTCGTACATTCCATTTACAGGTTGTACAGAGGCAAAATCAACACATTTTGTTATTTTTCTTTGTTATTTTTACTGTCGTTTCGCAATTCAGCAGCTTATAATAAATAGTGGCTTGAGGGAAGGACAAAGTTCCTTATTCAACAGACAGGCAAGGGACAACTTATTACCCTTGCGTTATTCTCCTATAGCCAGGAAAATGAGCCACTAATGATGTTCAGACTGGCAACAACACCTATTTTTCTTGAGGAGAAAAGAGGGATCCAGAATTAGTCATTATCTTATGTACAAGAGAGGAAAAGGAGAGGGAAGGAGGAGGAACGCAGTATGGTTCTTTGATTTGATGTGAGAATCTTGCAGACTTTAGCTACGTACTACGAGTGCACCTCAGTGTGCCAGAATTACCCTGGAAAAAGCTTATCTTTGCATTCCCCAAGTCCCATTTTAAAATGGTTAAACATGTCCACGCTGTCATTTGTTTCCTTCAGCACTGAAAAACCTCCCCATTTATAAACCTTCCCCCCCTAATCCACAAAGTGAGCATATAATATATTACAGGTTGATTTCCTTTGATATAGCCACCACTTACCCAGCTGTCTTTGTAAGCCTTTTTACCCTGCTCCCAAGCCATCTATTAAACAGCTCCCAGGCAGACCATGGAGCTGGGCAGCAGGATACCTTTGCAATAAGTCTTAAATTGAAAGCTCTGCTGCATCTCCCCACTGTGAGGGCCTGCTGAGATAGGCTTCTTTTAATATTGCCTTAATAGGCTCCTCAAACTCAGTTAATTAAGTTCAGTATATCTAGACAGATTTTCATTGCCTGCAGAGACCATGTGTCTTGGCAAATGGGAGCCTATTCCTGCAACAGTTATTATCAATAGAGGTTTAGAAGAAGTGATTATAGCACTCATGAGAAAACGCAATCACCTTCTTTGATTCTGCTGGCTCTGCACATTTGGGATGAAGATCGTGCTCAGCCTGACCTGAGCAGGAGCCCAACCTGGAGCCATGGCCAACCATCCTGCTGGGGCTGGAAAAACGCATCTTCAGAGGCTTGGACCAGAGGAACTCTACCCATGCTCCTCACATACTCTTAAAGAGGGGAGCTGCTGGGGCTGTTAATCACTCAATTAGGCCCTAATTATCAACACCCGATGCATCAAAAGGCCTCCCACGGTCAGGGAAAGGTTGCAGCTATTCACTTTGACAGGTGATCCCTTCTCCATGCACAATGCCCACAAAGGGCTCGGTGGAGCCGCTGGCTGCAGGGGGGATTTGGGGCTGCCATGGGGCTCCTGTGGAGGATCAAAGCCAGGGAAACAGCTGATTGCAGACTGACTGCTTCCTCTATCCCTGCAAGATGGAGCGTGGGTTTGGCGATTATTTACCGACACTGGGGCTGAAATGAAAGTCCTGGCCGCAGGGGATGGGGCAGGAAGGATGCAGAGCCTGCTCCTTCCACTGATGAGGCTGAGGCAGGCTGAGCCGTTAGTGAGCCGGGTCACAAAGCCCACATGTAATAACAGGCGGCAGAATTCACAGCCTCCAAATCGACCCCTGCGGCTCAGATTCCTCTCTAATTGTAATAATGTCTCTAATATCCAAGGCTGGCATTGAGGCAAGACTTTTCCAGCAGCTTGGGTTGGGCTGAATAGAACCCTGTTACCAGGAAGAAGCCTGCTGGAGGCTGCTGAACCTCTCCTACTATAGGAACATCTACAGAGTAGTGAAAACAAATAGAAAAGACAATTCTGGGTCAGAACTCCCTATTTTGAACCAGGTACAAATAGAAACACCATCCCTTGAAACATTGCACATTAACACTGAGAGCTGGGAATGAACCTCTCTTCTTTCCTTCAGATGTAAATACATGGAAAATACCTGCTCCCTCCTTAGTGTTAAATGATAATTTGCCCTCTCCTTGGACTTTTCAGTGTAAAGATGACCTCCAGTAGCTCCTACATTTCCTGACTAGGCTAAAAGATCTTATCCATTGCTTTGTATCAATTCCAGTTAATAACTGTAATTAATAACTTTATTCATACAGTTAATGACTATTAATTTTGGTTTAATAACAGCCTGTAATGATGGTTTCATTTTTAACGCACTTCTAATACTTAACATACGCAGCTTAATTGTTCCATGAAAGTTGTGCTTCCATAGAGTAGCAAAGCTCTTGGATGGAAGCCCTGCAAGAATAAAGGGTGATCAGGTCTGAGCAAGAACATTCCAACCTTTACAAGGGTGTAAATAGGCAGTGGAAAACTGAGCCCAATAACCTGGCATTATAGGATGCTACAATAATACAATAATTCTCTCACCCTTTCCAGTCCCAGTCTCATTTCCTGGGTTTTAGCGTTACTCCGGGTTATATCGGCATGCAGTGAGTCAGCCTGTATCAATTTTCCTAATCCTCACAAGATGCTGATCATTTGTTCAGCTGTTCTTTTTTAACAGAGCGACAGAACAAATGCGTAAGCAGGTTTTGGGGTTAGGGGGTTTTACTAACAGCTTCAGATTGGCATCCAGCTGAAAGCCTGTGGTGAGGGATTTTAACTCCAGTATCCTTAGTAAAGGCATTGGATGGCGCAATTATATCCTTAATAACGTGATAAAAGTCGGGATGGAAGAAAAAAGGACCTTGCAGTGCTGTTTCACACTTCTGATGCTCATTTCCATGGAGGTGAAACACTGCAGACCAGAGGCACAACAGGAGTCCAGCATTCCCAGGGCAGTGCTCAGGACTCCCCACTTCAACAGTGCTACTAAAAGGACAGGGGAATAAAAATCCTCAGTGGTTATGAAGGAACAATCCAGAGAGAGAAATGCACTCTCCAGCTCTGAATCCTCAGCTTCTGTGCATCTTTTCACCCCAATGATCTTGATGTCATAGGCTAGCTGAAGATCTCACATGCAATCCCTTTTATCCTTTTAGGATTTGTCTAGGTCTGCAAGCAAACACTCTGTAGAAGTGAAAGGTTATTTAAAAGAGTACATAAAAGGTGCCATATTTATAAGTCTAATACATAATAGACTCCTACAGAGAAACTCCTAAGCTGGAAACCCTGAGTTACTCTTGCAAAGCCTGAGCACAGTGCCAGCATATCTTACGGATGTGTCATCCATTCTTTCACCACCTAGGATTAACTCTAATCGAAAGTGACGTTCAAGACAATCCTCAGAGCCAGTTATTTGTTTTCTTACCATAGGCCAGAAGATTTTACCTGCTGATTCCTCCTTGCAATTTCACAAAATGCCACCAAAAAAAAAGGACCTTATGTTCTTTGGAGAGTCCCAGCATTATGAGTTTACGCAGAAGAATGATGGGTGGAGAGGAATTGGAGGAGTTCAAGGGTGAAGAGGTTTCTTATATTCACATTTTCCTCTAAAGATGTTAGATATTTCTATGTGCATTGATAAGGTCCCCTCTCAATCACCTCTTCTCCGGGTTAAATAGGTCCAGCTTTCTCAGCCTTTCCTCATAATAGAGATGGTGTCCATCACAAACTCAAGTGATGGAATCTTTGCATCGGTCCAAAATACCTGGAGTGCTGGTGTCTCTTAAAGCTCTGTGCTGAGCAGTGGCTTTCCTTGTAGTGAGCACTCATCTCCCCAGCCCTCACCTTGCTTACAGTTTACCACCTAGAGTCTGCAGTGGAGCTTTTGAATGTACTCTGTGATAAATGACTCACTTTGCAGTTTTTTTACTTTTATTGAATAGAGATAAGCAAACAGCGCTGGGTGCGGGGGGAGTCTCCTCTCCACCAACACTCACATCTCTTAACACACGCTCTCGGTTTATATTGAGTTCCACAAGTCCCTCCT
>JASSUY010015001.1:0-13675 GCA_032466535.1 Forpus xanthops
CCATTTCCCCGGGACTGGGGAAGAAAGAGGGGGGAGTGTGCAGAACTGTTTGAGGGGGGCCTCAAACCACGACACCATCTGCAGTCCAACTGCCTGACCACTTTAGGGCTGACCAAAAGTTAAAGCATGGTATTAAGGACATTGTCCAAATGCCTGTTCCAGTGTTTCACCACCATATTGGTAAAGAAATGCTTCCTCATGTCCAGTCTAAACCTTTCTTGGTGCAGTCTGGAACCATTAACAAGCATGCTATCACAGGATAAGAGGGATAAGAGATTAGCACATCCCTCTCTACTTGCCCTCCTCAGGAAGCTGTATAGAGCAATGAGGTAGCCCCTCAGCCTCTTCTCCAAACTAAACAAACCCAGAGTTGTCAGCCACTTCTTTTTGGACTTTCCTTACAGCCCTGTCACCACCTTCGCAGACCTCTTCTGGATGCATTCAAGGGCCATTATATCCTGGTTGTGCTGGTTTTGATGCTCCCCAGGATGCAGTTTGCCCTCTGGGACAGTGGACTGCTTGTTCCCACTGAGCCTGCTGCTGACCAGCACCCCCAGATCCCTTTCTGCTATCTGCTTTCCAGCTACACCTTATCCCAGTTTATACTTGTGCCTGGCATTACTATGTCCTGGGTGCAGAATCCATTGTTTGGCCTTGTTAAGTTTCATGCCACTGATGCTCCCATCTATCTTGGTTGGAGACAAGTCTGATGCTTCCCATTCCCTATTAGTTCACTTGGTTATTCCTGCTTATGCGTAGCAATTTCCAGTTGTGCCTACTAAATGTGCAGATATTTTCAGATTATTTCTCTATTTTCATCTCTCTTCTCTGTTGCAGCACAACAGTAGTACTTGTCGTCTTTAGTATAAGCACCCTATCTATTCCTTCACACAGACCACTAGTGAAAATAGTCTAGAATAGAGTGAAGACAAAACCCTGCAGAGCTGTGTAAATATATCTTCTCCTTTTGTTAAGAAACTGCTGAAAAGTACTTCTTGATCATGATTTTGCTTGCAGATTAGGGTTTTTTCATTTAAACTGTGATTCTGTAGCTGGCTTGCAAATATCATATTAAATATTGTGAAACACCTAAGAACCAAAGTATAAAACATTCACAGATCCCATTCTACCCACAAATGCTATTATCCCACTGTAAAGAATGTTACTTGGATTTGCCAGGAACAAGTTACGTGATAAGAGAAATGGTGGCAACTCATCTCACTATAATTTTCCAGTTACTTCTGTGTAGGTTGCTGAATTATTTGTTTCAGACTTTTTTTCTGGAAATCAAAGTTAGGCTGAGTGGTACTTTGCTTCTCTTCTCACCCTTCTTCCCTTTCAGTTCATGGCACTTTGTTCTTTCTTCATGAATTCAACAGAGGTGGCTGCTATTGGTTCAGAAACCTTTTTAGCCAGTGCTTTTCTGTTGAAGAATGAAGTTCGTAATTTCTGGAAGAGCTAATAATACTTTATTTATTGAAGTATCTTATTTACCTCGGAGGCAGATGGTTTATTTCTGATATTAACTTTGCTGATCTCTACCTCTTGTTGACTTTTCTACTGAAGATTGAAAGGCAATGCTGTCTACCTTGCTTAATAGTTAATTAAAAAACCCTGAACCTTCTACAATCCTTTTTATCTTTTATAAAATGCAGTGATGACAAATATTTCCTGATGTTCAATTAGAAGTTCAGTTTACAAAAATTCAATACCACTCATAATTGCAAATGGTTCAGGCATGCAAGGGAATGAATAATTGTCTATTGTATTTCCTTTAAATCCTGGTTAACCTCTCACTGCTTCTAAATTAGAATAAAAGCAGAGACATGTAGAATGAGAATAACCTCAGAATATCAATATAAATTGACTGAAATATGTCGCTGAGGATGCAACTTGCATATTAAAATCAACACTTCAGTTGTGATACAGAACTGGAAAGTGGGAGTTTAATTCAATAACAGTAATGAACTTTCATCTTATTAAGCCGTTATTAAAAATACTATTACTAAATGTTTTGTAAATCATTGTTAATTATGTCCAGCACTGAAAATACTGTTACGCAAATACTATCAAAATGACAATGATCATAGGAATGACAAAATAATAGCTTTTCTGGCAATAGTTGCACTGGAAAAAGGGAACTTCAACACTTTTTTTGTGAGTAGAAAGTATTAAATCTGAGGGGGAAAGTCAGCTCTGGAAAAAACAAAGCTTTTTGATCCAGCAACTTCTAAAAGGCAATTTGCACTTGATCTGACTCACATATTAAATAAATAGACTATTAACTCAAACCCCAATTGCTTTAAAAGCCTAATTTTTGAAAGAACTAACACTTCCAGAAATAAATTAAAATGTACTTTTAGAAATAAGCAAGTTGAAAATGCCATTACCTTTATTATTTTAGGCCATGGTAACTTAGTTCCCTTATTTTTACCAAGATCCTTGCTTGAAGGTCCAGAAGAAAAGTTTATCCATATTGCTGGGACATTATTTTAGCCTTAATTCATAAAGGCAGTTACGCACATGCTCAATTCTCATTTAAATCAATGGGGACTGAGTGCTTGGGTTGGGGATAGATCTGTATGCACTTCCTTTCCTGAGTCACTCTCAGCCTTTAATAATGAAAGAACCCTAGAAGTAACTATTACATATTTTAGAAGAAATAGATAAAACTGGCTACAGCTCTAAAAACACTTTTTCTCTGAAGATTTGGAGTGATTAGAGTTAGCAGTAGCTGAAAAAGGTGTAAAATATTTGAGAGGGAGAGAGTTGCTCCTGCTCCTCACTGTTTGGTATGTGATACAAACTGGTGATGGATGAACTGCTGCAGTAACATGCTTTATAAGATATTAGCTGTTGAGGACTGCAGGGCTGTGCAGTGCTTCGCTGCAGCACCTGCAGGGCCTCTGCACCCATCTGGATGGGAATTAGCTACCAAACAAATACTGTCCCCAGAAAACAAACACTATCCTGCAATACTACACTACTCCTTCACATAATGCATCAAAAGGCAAAAACAATAA
Organism: Forpus xanthops; assembly: GCA_032466535.1. Classification (NCBI taxonomy): domain Eukaryota; kingdom Metazoa; phylum Chordata; class Aves; order Psittaciformes; family Psittacidae; genus Forpus; species Forpus xanthops. The sequence continues at coordinate 3,024 of JASSUY010015001.1, forward strand.
GGCATGACAAAATGCAGCACTTTATGGAGAGCTGCAGTAGGAGGAGATATTGACAGTCAAAGTTAGGAAAGTAGAAGGAAAATTTATAAAGACACTTCACATATTCATTGAAGCGGGAAGGCTGAGGCTGCTCTACTTGCAGCTCTTGTCAAAGCTTACACCAAGCACAATGAGCTCAGAATTGGAGTTGAAGGCCTCAGTAGAGGAGAGCTCTCAGTCAAATTGATAAGTGTTTTGTTGACGAGGGCTAGACTGAAGGATGTGCTCAATGTGCAGGTGCCATTGCTCATAGAAAATGAATTGAAAATGCGTATTCCACAAGGACTGCAGTGCAAAGTTTCAAATTTGCTTTCTGACAGCGGTTCTGCTGGTAGAACCTTCCTGTGCATGATTTGCAAAAAAGGCAACACAAGAAGTGGTGTGATGGTGACAGGAACAACAGTGTATCATTTAAATAAATGCATAAAGCTACTTATAATTTGCTGTGCCTGCAATCCCAATCAAGAGATATTCAATGGAATACTAGCATCATGTGGCAAGATGAAAACCCTATAACTTGACACATCCGTTTTTATTCTTGGACTGATACAGAAGATGCTGGAAGGCAAGAAAGTAATCCTTGTTGTCAGTTTATAAACAGACTTTGGTCATGAGAAATAGATAGTTGGAAAAGGTCCTAGTTGGTCATAAGAGACCTAGAAGAAAAACTGATGTAACTATACCTTAGACGCACAAAAAGCATATGGGCACCCTTAGCATATGTAACATTGTTTCAGATTCCTTACCTTCTGTATGACATAAATCGACCCAAAGGTACAAACAAGGACCTGAGCCTTTAGGGTGCTTAATGTGCGCAGACAACAAGAGTAAGCAGTGCCTACCTCCTTAGAAACAAAACATTTAAATTAGGGCTTCTAAATAGTCAATTCTCAGCAGACATTGGCTAAAATACAGGAAGGGTTCAGGGAGCTGCAGCCATGGGAGCACCCACATTTCTGTTTGAATACATACATCACTGTGCTGCTGTCAGCCACCCTGCTGTGTCCTGTTTTCTCTCTTGCACAAACACATACAGAATGAATCTTGCTCTCAGCACTGGTCCAGCTTCACAAGAGGTGCTCTCATCCAAGAACTGGTGTTGCTCAGGACATTAAGCCACATTCCTCAAAATAAGGGAATTGTCTAAAATGGAAAGAGTCAAATCAAATGGAGTGAGACCTTTTCCATGGTGAGGACTCCAGTCATTAATTTGTTACATAAAATATTGGCATGACACTACACTTATTACAGCACCAAGTATGAGAAGCGTGAACAGGACTCTTATAATACCAATGCAAGATTAAGGGGCAATTTTTTGCCTCCCCATTTGCAATATGAAGTTTTTCCAAGTAATTACCATGATAACAAGCTCCTTGAAGGAATTACTTTCAAGAAAGCAGCTGCCATTAGAAGAAATCTGCGAGGACAGTGCCCTAACTTGGAAGATACATGATGCCTTTCTACACCTTAAGGGCAGTACAAGTGTTCTGAATTCATAATTTTGTACCCATTAATTTATATTAGATCAAAGTCAGATAGTAATATGCCCTTTGGTGCTATGTAATGATTTCTGTATCTTCCTGCTATTAGATATGATGCTATATATATAAAAAATACATTACATATTGATGCCAAAAACCTTGTCAATCCTGATAAGAAGTATTATTGTTTCCTTTTTTTGTCTTGGAAAGAATGAGAAGCCTTTTCATATTCTTTTCTTGAAGGAACATATTTACTTCAAACCTTGAAAATATCTACCAGTTCAGAATGAAATACATTCACTTCTGGCTACCTTTTTTAGATCTGTGATGAGGCAATAAGGCAGAGACATGCAAGTTAATCTATTATTTGATTGCAATTAAGTCAGCATTAATTTTTTAGCACTCTCTTTTAGCGAGGGTATAGCTTCAACCTTCACAATATGATGATGGTAAAACTCCCAGCAACTTTTCTTTCAAGGATTACCTATGAGAAACTAAGCCTTGACAAAAGATTTGTATATAGTTCCAAATTTTATCTCTTCTCCTTCAAACTTGGGTTGAGCACATTTCTATTATTTCTACAACTAAGCACATCATCACTGTAATCTCCAAAGAGCAGCATGCCAAATTATACAGTACTATCTGGCAGTGCTGCTGAGCTAGAGATACATGAATACCAAATATGCAGACTAAAGTTGCCAAAGAGATATGGACTTCCTAGTTGTCACCATGTTATCAGTCTCATACATGACAAATACAAATAGACATCAAAAAAGCACGCCCTAGTACCCCTATGACATGGGAGCATTTTTCATTCTGCATTCTGTGATCTAATGAGCAAAATTTGAGTTGCCTGAGTAGAGTTAAAGCAGACATTGTTCTGTAGGGCCTTTTCTTTACATTCCTGGGAAAAGGTATCATAGTGTCCAATAATGTCTGACCTCTTCCAAACAAAAGGTTTTTGAGCTTTGCTTTTTAATGAAAAGACAATTCTGGTTTCCTGGAAAGGTGTTAAAAGCCCCAAATGCAACAAAAACCATGTGTGAAATTTCAAAAACAAACTGCTCTGAGGTGGACTGTTGCCTGCAGTTACTATATTGAATCAAACTAGTCTCAACTGAGAAGATGCCAAAGAAATGCAAATTGTGCCTTAGCTGTTTGGGCCACATTTAAAAGAGATCCACATGGTTGGGGGGTTAGGTACAATACAAAAGTGGTAAGGGTGGCTATAAAACACAGCTCAGAAGGATACATCTTCAACAACATCAAGCACCTTCAAAATAAGATATGAAAGACAGAAAATCAAATTAGATGCTTATTTTTGCCTCATCCTAGGTGTTTACAAGGCTGACTGAATAAGCGTGTCTTCGTAATTCCACAGTTGGTTCAGTTTTGTTCAAGCTGCTGCTATCACTAGCACTCTAATTACAGGGATGTTCCTTTAGCTTCTACTCAGTAAAACCAAAATGAAGTGTAGTCTAAGATATATTTCTATAACTGCAGTTGTTCATGTTTTGCTTCAGTAAAATTAACAGTGTGCTTCAGCTGCTGTGAGCCATAAGATCCCTTTACCACAATAAGCCTCTGATTAAATGGCCATGCATGATTACCAAGGGTAGTCTGAAATACTTGACAGGGAAAGCAGAGCAGGCACTTCTTTGGGAGATGTATTTGTGTCACTTTGCATTAATAGTTATAACCTGAGCATTTATACACATAGTTTATGTCTCCAGCTTTTGTCAAACCTTTTATCTAAGTACTATTCACTTTCCAGCCTAATTCATACTCCTTCTTCTCTGGAAGGTTGAATGAGGACAAGGACACTGCAGGACAGCTACTTGATTTGCTTATAGCAGTGTCCTCAAAGACATAATTTGAGAAACAGCGTGGTTCTTTATGTGCCTGAAGTATTTTTTGTCCCTTGTTTTTGGGCAATACGTAGAGGGGCCAAAGACTTTCAGCAATTCTGCTGTAAGGTGGGACAGCAGTGTGGGCTGCTACCAGAAGAGGAGCTTCTTGCAGCTACTAACACACCTATTTGTAACAAAAGATGCCCTTGCCAGTGGCTAAACCATACAGCATTGTACATTGGAACAAAGACAAGCCGGATAAACTTGCACAGAAGAAAAACAATAAAGAAAAATGAAAGTATTCATAGTGGGTAATTAAACTTTTCTTCCAAACACAACAAAGTAAGACAAATGTATCTTTTTGGTAGAGTTAGCTCAGAAGACAATTAGGACACTTCTCCCTGCTCAGCCTGCAGAACTCTGGGCTGAGTTAACCAGGGCTTCAACCAGCAGCTGCAGGAGGCAGGGATGGAGCAAAGAAGTGGAAAATGTGGTATGTCTGCTAGACCTCCAACAAAGGCCAAGAGGCAGATGTGCTTTTCAGACATTAAATCCTCTAATGAAACTTTGCTGGTAAGTTTCCCCATTCCCCACGAGGCTGAAATTCTGGAGAACATAACCAGAATGCAAACTTACAGTTCAGCTACAGAGGATTTTTTATCAGTTCCAGTTCTAGGAGAAACATTTCAAAACAAACCCACAAGGAAATGCCCTGAGCAGCAAGAACTGAGGCTGTCATTCAAAAAATCTCCCACAGCCCACTCGGCCGCATATCTTCACTAAACAGGGTAAAAACACCACAGGAGCTGCTAAGGACAGAGTATTAGGAAAGACAAAGACCTTCACAAGAATGTAGAGCAGATGGATGGATTTAAGAGTCATCCTCTACCACTGCTGAGAAATATTACAATTTAAAAATCTCCACTCTCGCCTTGCCCAAGGTTTTACATTTTTTTCCTGAAGAATAAATAAATCTCACTGACTTTCTGCAGTTATTTGTTTTTTTTTTTTTCCAGTAGGTCAAGGGGATCTCCCAACTTAACTTTTCCCTGTCACATCTGCCTGACATCGTCTGAGAAGAGGAGTCTCTGCGGTGTAACACCTCTGATTTGGACTGCAGCTGCAACAGACACATAGAGTCATTTCTGTTCTTGCATTGCTTTGGTTATGAGGCACACCAGGTCTCCAAGGGTGATCTGGACATTTGCACTGCTGTCCTGAAAAGGAAATTATTGTCATAAATAGTTTCATGGAAGACAAAAGGAGTGGTAGAGGTTCAGTGGTGAAAAAAGGCTAAGACAGACATTTTGAATCTTGACAGCTCTCAGCTAGACAGAAAACTGCCAGCTCCTTCTGAGCAAATTAAAAAAATCATCATAAAATGTTTCACATTAGAAGGGACCCTCAGAGGCATATAGTGTAACCCCCACTAACCCCCAAGCCTAACTTCAGTGTTAGATCAGGTTCTTTGAGACCTTGGTTGTTCGGAAAATTACTGGGGATGGAGGTTCAGTATCCCTGAGCAATGTGCTCCTGGCTTTAGTTAACGTCTCTGTGATTTTCTTTTTTTCTGTATATTTATTTGGAACTTGGCTGTATTTTCTTCTTTCCTTGTGAATCTCTGAATAAGGAAGGACTGAATTGCCAGGCCCTTTTCTGCAGAGCTGGTCTGCAACAGACTAGTTCCCAGCCTGTACTGTTTCATGTGGTTGTTTGGTCCCAAGAGGAGGACGCTGCTTTTGTCTTTCCTGAGAATCATGTTACCACTGGCCAGTTCCTTCTTGTTCAGATCCCTTTGAATCACGGTTTTGTCCTCCAGCACATTGAACTCTGAGTTGCATATTCTGGTGCCATGCATTAAACAGATGAGAATGTACTCCTTGTTGTTCAGGTCACTAATAAAGAAGTTTAAGAGCGTAACTTCCAGGATTGAGCCTTAAAGAATACTACTCCTATCAGCTATCTGTTAATGTTCAATCCCTTGACCACTATCTTTCATACCAATGGACTAAGAAATTTTTCACACAACTTGTAATCCACATGTCCAGTCCATATATTCTCAGTTTGGCTGCAAAGAAGTTATGGGAGACTACCAAAGTATTGCTAAAACGCAATAAAATGACATTCACTGCTCTCTCCTCATCCACTATACTGGTTATTTCATGACTTATGGCAATAATGCTGGTTATGTATAAATTGCCCTTGGTACATCTGATCTGGCTGCTCTCAACTGTCCTTTCACTGACCTGGAAACAACTTTTGGAAGATTTTGCTCCATAATGCTCCCATGGACATTATGGACATTCCCATGAGGCTGAATGTTCTATGGCTCCCTGGACTCAGACTTTCCATCTTTGAAAATAGACATAACATTTGCCTTTTTCAAGGCATTGGGGACATCTTCCGATTGCCATGATAGAAAGAGGTCTCTTGATGGCTGCTCCATCAGCCAACATGCATGCATCCCAGCTGGTTGTCTTCTTGTCTAACAGAAGCAATCTGGCTGCCACACTCATTACAGTTTATCATGACTCCATTGAACTTTCATAGTAGTTTCCAGGATCTGCTACAGAACTTTGCAAAACCCATCACTATAGGAACAAGAAACATCCTGAGTGGAATGTTAGATGCTCAACTGACAACTTATGCATTCAGAAAAAGCCCTAGTACTAACATCAACTACTCCTGAAGAAATCTGAATCTCAGTCTTTAGTCTGTTGGTTTTCGATGTCATAAATAACAAATTTAGGAAACCTAGCTTATAGAAGTGGGACACAAATGACAATGAGACTTTTTTTAGAGACATACAGCAGACACACAAGCTGGAAATGTGGGTCAGAAAGCATTTTGTGCTGAGTAAGGAACATGCACTGATGAAAAAATAAACAAAAAAACAAGTGTCAGTAAAGAGTTACTAACTTGGAAACAAATAGTTCATTTCTACCTAGCCAGGCTGAATGCAAAGACAAAGTGGGAAATCTGTACTGGCCGCACTTTATACCTTTCTCTCTTAACATATTTAATCTCTTCAACATTATATTTACAATTTTTTTCCAGGAAGCACACAATAATTCTGAAGAAAATAGCAAAGTAAAGAAAAACACATTCTTATTTTGTCCAGAGAAACTGAAACTTTGTCCAATTTGTCATCTTAAAGGTTTTCTGGGCAGTGATGCTAATGTGAACTATGGTGGGAAATTTGTTTGAGCTATGCAGTCTCTGCACTTAATTTCCACTTTTGGTGTTGCTTTGTTTTGGGTTTTGTTTTGTTTTGTTTGTTTGTTTTTTCCTATTTAAAATAAGTTATTCATCTGGAGACTAATTCAATGTTGCCATAGGTGATAACTGGAGATCTAATTAGTAAAACATCTGCTTTCCTCATTACACACAGCAAGGGTTCAATTTCTCCAGGGGACTGTTGGAAGGGTTATGGAAGACTGCACCTCTTGTCAGCCATGGGAAATTCTCCGCTTTGCAATGGGGTTTTCCAAATACACTACAGTCTTGCAGGTCAGGAAAAGGCCTTCCCATTCCTGCACACAAGCCAACAAGGCTGGTCCCAACACTTACAAGCTATCTGAGAACAAGCTTGGGAAGAGGCTGTCTTAGCAGAGCAGCCTGATGCACAAAGACACATAATCTCTGTTTAGGCACAGTGTCTGATGGGCAGCTATGAGGCACTGAAGAGGAATTTCAGACTCTCTGTTCCATGTAAGCTGAAGGTCCTTTTCCAGTAACACAAGCCAATTAATTTGCTTGACACCTTACAGTCATCCAGATTTCCTTTTCTTTTTTAGCAGGATTATGTCAGCACAGTTCAAATAAGTCAGTTCTTAATTTTTTCCTAGAACAGAAGAGCAATTCAGCTATTGTGGAAAAAATAACTCATAAGTTAGAGAAGACAATGAACTTAATGGGAGGGAAGCCCAAATGAAAACAACATTCACCTCAGTCTTGTGAAAAGGCAAATATGTCATTGAGCTAAGCCAATCCAAGGTTAACGCATGTCAGTCTTCTGCCTCTGATAGGAACTGCATATTTACAGGTCTGACCTAAGTCCATTGTGTCTGTCAAACATGGGCGCAACAAACATAGCGGGTATTGAATGACCAAGTCACAGAGCAGAGAGCTCAAAAGCTTGATCAACTCAGCACACTGATGTAATGCACAAAAGGGCATTTAGTACTTTTTCCTCTCTTTTTATGCTTTGCCACAGAATAACAAAAATTATTTTATAACATAGCATCCTAAATAGCTACGGATCTTATTAAATGCTTGAATACTATCTCATTAATTTATCTCAGGGTTACCCATGGTTTTAGATGTTTAAAGTCAACAGAGATTATGTCTTAAATAAACTTTAAGTTGATGAGCGAGCAACGCAGTACTTAATGGCATACATAAACATCCCAGAAAAGACTTTTGTTCCTTATTAACCTAGCAAAATCACAACAGGATTTCAATGTATGCAGGAGTGAGCTTTATAAACTGGAAGAAGAGTATTGATTACCTGACAGCATTTTATTATAAGGAATACAGTTATAGCTAACATTACTCCAGTGACTTCAAGAAAGGACACAGAAACTCAACATCACAACAGCAAAGGCATCCCTTCTTCTGCCCCCAACATCCAACATTTTTGCTCTGTGCAGAGCCCTTTATGCAAAAGCAAACATAGAGTCATGAAAATCTGGTGAAAGAAGAGGGACAAAGGACAAAGCCAATTCTCGACTGGGTCCACACAGGATAAGGAAAATTTTCCAAAGAAATGGAAAGGAAGGAGGGGTTGTAAGATCTGTTCCAGACTTGTAGCCTTCACAGTGCCAACACAGCATATCTGAGTCTTGCAAGATCGATCAACTAATAATCAACTACCACAGTTCATTCCCCTTCCAAACAGCTTAGCTGTGGCTATTAAAAAAAAAATCAAACAATTCTAAGGAGGAAATAAGCCAGACTAATTACTATGCTTTTATTATATGTACTGTTCCAAAATATTCTGGACCTTCTCTTGTGCTCCCATGATGTTTGTGCTGCACACTTTTACAAGAGGGTTGTAGACAAGCAGCTATTTTAATACAATAATACATAAAAGAATTACATCTTTTATAATAGTCACATGGGATCATAGTCACAAGTTAAAGGACCTTAAGATCATCCAGTTCCAACCCACCTGTCATGGTCAGGGAACATGACTGGTAAGGAAAGTATATGGGAAGGGAAGACCCTTACTATAGGAAAGAAGATGAAGGCAAGACAGTTTTTGAAGGTTGTACAAAGTGCAAAGGAACAATTGGATGCCTCTGTCCATAGCAGCCAGACAAGAAGTAATGGCTTAATGTGCAGCAGTAATGATTGGAGTTAAATACTAGGATGAACTTTCAATTGCTAAGGAGAGCAAACCATTGTAGCAGATAACCTGAGGGGCTGCTGCACTCTGTCTCTGAGTGGCTTTAAGGGCAGAAATTAGAAAGGACTTGCTTTGAGCAGTGGCATAGGCTAGGTAACCTGCCCCTCCTGCCCTACCCCATTCCAGACTGCTTTCTTTATCACTCCAGAGTTACCCTAATTACCTGAAAGGATAAAATTCTCCTTTGGAATACAGAAATGAAACTCAAAGTAGAACACAAAAAAAGCCCCCCCGGAATGAGAATGTTCTGAGAGCATCAGTCAATTCAGGAATAGGAAGGCTAAATTCTTTACCTAAACAATTGAGGGTTTAACAAAGTTTGAGGGGTTACTGCTTCAAGACCCAGTATTTCTGAAAGCAGTGAAGGAGCACATTTGTCATAACTGTGACTTCATCCACCCCTTCCATGGGTAGCAGTATAAGCCTTAAGGAAGAAACCCAAATAATTTTTGTTGTCATTGTTAAAGATACCACAGACACACTCAGCTTTCAAAATTCAAAGTCTGTTTATAACCAATTTGCCCACAAAGCCACAATATTAGAAGGAGCATGAGAGAAAGAGCAGCCTGAATAAATGTGAGAATAGTCAAAAATCTAAAGAAATGTCAATTTAGAAGTGTTCAGTGAGAAGTATGCCGGACTGCAAGACTTAAGCTGGCTTGTCCTCTGTGCATGCATATGCATGCATGCACACACATGAATGTGAGGTCAGAGATGTGTAGGGAAAGGCCTTCCTATAATGATTTGTTTTTTATTGTGTGATAATATAGTAGTTAAGGCACTTGGATAGCAGCCTGCAAGTGATTCATCTCATTTCTAAATATTCATAACTTCAAATATTTTGCTGCTATTTAACATAATATTTGCAAATAGTTAGTCCTCAGCTCTTGCTTTGTTTTCTGAGCATGGGCAACATCACATACTTCAGCTCTTCAGCACATCAGAGCACTCAGCCTGATGCTTTTCAACCCCCTGGTCCCTTATGAATAACCTGTCATGCAAACAATGACGATGCCAGGACTGATGATATAACTCATATCTACACAAAGGACTCCAGGGGGAAGCCTGCATACCACAGACTCTTCAGACTGACTTTCAGCTCTGGCAAGACAACAGAACCTGTAATGAACAAGAAGCATATGGACAAAGACAGACTGAGGGGAAGGCGTTAGTGTGGTGTCTGTACCTGCTGCACTAACAAGCTGGTGCTTGAGTAGGGTCATCAGTGAGTGTGTAGATAAAGATGATCCAGCAGACGTGGATTCTTTAAAGCCCTCCAACAAGATCCTTAAAGAAAAATTACTACAGGAACTAATAGGGCTGAAGGAAAATTCCTTTTCTAGAATCATAGAATAGTTATAGTTGGAAAAGACCTTAAGATCATCTAGTTCCAATGCCCCTGCTCTGGGCAGGGATAGCCCACACTGAACCACACCACCCAAGGCTATGTCCAACCTCATCTCGAACACCACCAGCAATTCACAGCTTCCCTGGGCAGCCCATTCCAGTTCCTCACCACCCACATTGTAAAGAATTTCTTCCTCAGATCCAATCTAAACTTCCCTTTTAAGTTTGAACCCTTTACCCTTTGTCCTATCACTACAGTCCCTCATGAAGACTCCCTCCCTATAGGCCCCTTCAGATACTGGAAGACTGCTAGGAGGTCTCCACGCAGCCTTCTCTTCTTCAGGCTGAACAACCCCAACTTTCTCAGCCTATCTTCACAAGGGAGGTGCTCCAGTTCCCTGATCATCCTGGTGGCCCTCCTCTGCACTTGTTCCAACAGTTCCCTGTTCTTTTTATGTTGAGGACACCAGAACTGCACACAATACTCCACGTGAGGTCTCACAAGAGCAGAGTAGAGGGGCAGGA
>JASSUY010015002.1:7817-41651 GCA_032466535.1 Forpus xanthops
TTTAGAGGTTCTTTATTCCCCCCCCCCCCCCCCAGTTGTAAATAGTGTGTCTTAGATTCTCCATGTAATGCCTGAAAACCACAAGAAAGGCTGTTCTTGTACAAGCTGCAATACAGTCAAACCTAGGGAATACTGAGAAGCTCATGATAAATCTTGTCCTCAATAGATCTCCTACCTATTTCTGTTTTAAAGAAGTTATAATGAGTTTGCTTTAATTCAGAATTAATATCTGTCTAAAGGAAGCTCCAGACCTCCAAACAACTTAAAGCCTCAAACTAAAGTTGTAAGCTCAAGTTTACAAGGGTAAACTTTTATTCTCAGTACCAGCTAATAAACAACTTTCAGTTGTACAGCCCTGTTGCATGTTACCTTTGCAAACCGATACTTATCTTTATGTACAGAAATATTCCAGAAATCGGTATTCTGTGTATACACACATACTTAGGAACAGTAGAAATTATTTATTCCAAGTGTAGAAGTATCCTGTAGCAGATGCAACCTGATTTACTTCATAGGGCTAATAGTATTGGCTATTTATAGCACTTAGCACACGTCATTCTGGAATCAATACTGCAAGCCATGTTAGCCCAGCTGTATTTCCTTATATATCATTTCTATGAGCTTTTCAATTGCTAATAAACCTGTCCCCCAGTTGGTTATGGCAGCAATATGACAGCAGATTGGAAATATCAGCACATATTTTATTGCCAGTCAAAACCAGAAAGATCAGAAGCTTTTCAAAAGGTGTGGACTAACAGACACATCTACTTTATTCTGCTGTCATTCTGACTTAGGGAAAAAAGTTTGTTTCAAAGCTTTCTTGATTTTCTCCTCTATTCAGAATGTGACTCCCATAATAGCTAATTATGCGTGTAACGCATTTAATTCCCTTTGCATAAATGCTGCTATACCTTAAATTTATTAACTGGTTGAATTTTGTTTAGAGACACTGACAACATCTCCAAGCTGTAATTCTACATCTTATTGTCTAAACCCTCAGATGGCTCTTATTTTGCTCTTGCAAGAAATACTTCTAAAAATCTAACAAAAGCAGAGAATCAGAGAGAAAACCTATCAGAGGCTATGTAGAAATGGGGAATATAACCAGGTAGAAAATAGCCATTCACTAACAAGAAATAAAAAAGAATATGATTGGCACACCAAGAACTGTTGTAGAAATCACCATTGTACATCATTATGGATATTATAGCTTTGGGTCCATCTACTGGCCTTATATCTTATTACAACTTCAGACTGCATCATAGAATTATAGAATGGTTTGGGTTGGAATGGACCTTAAAGCTCATCCAATTTCAACACCCTTCCATGGGCAAGGACACCTTCACTAGGCCAGGCTGCTCCAAGCCCCATCCAGCCTGGCCTTGAACACTACCAGGGATGGGGCAGCCACAGCTTCTCTGGAAAACCCATACCTGTGCCTCAGCACCCTCACAGGGAAGAACTCCTTCCTTATATCTAACCTGAACTTCCCCTGTTTCAGTTTGAACCCATTACACCTTGTCCTATTGCTACAGTTCCTGATGAAGAGTCCCTCTCCAGCATCCTTTGTAGCCCACTTCAGATACTGAACAATCATACAGGTTGGCTAATGATTTTTAGACAGCTGGTATGTATGTTAGCAAACATAACAAAGTGACTTAGTTTGACCATTATATCTGGATTGACTTTGGGGATTTTCTGATGCAAACTCTAATTCACATAGGCACTACATATACAAGATTTCTGGAAGCTATCAGCTGCATTGCATGCACTCAATTTAACTTTGTCATAAATACCCTTGGATTTACTGCTCAACGTTATTAAGCACTAATAGCAGCCCATTATTCCTATCTTTTTTTTTTCTTTTTAAGTATATAAACCTCTATAGGTTTTATCCCCATCAGTTTAAGTACATCCTAAACACAGAAAACATTATGATTTCCAACTCATTCAAAATTTATGAATGCTTCATAACCCTTTTATAATAAACACCAGCTGCTAAGCAATTTTGCCCTCTGTTGTCTGTCACACAGTCCTTTCAAGCGCTCAGAAGTTATACAGAAATCCATCCGTCACCACTGAAAACCAGACATTCTGTCCTACGTAGAGACAAAGCAACATGACAAGGAAACATTTATTACAGCCTACCTCCCCTTGACTAGAATAAAACAAAACTAGCCCAGCCTGTACTACCCCTCTTACTGTCTAAACTGTTCAAAACACTCAGCCTTTCTGAAATGGAAGTGCCCATTTAAATACACATCCATCCATTTTAAGCTACCTCATATATCTAACAAGCATAGTGATAGTGTTTCACAGTGCACTGGGCTTATGTGGCATGGTTTTGGTAGAGGGCTTGCTGCAGGGGTGACCTCCGGGAGAAGATGCCAGAAGCTGCTCCCATGCTGGACAGAGCCAGTTCCAGTGATTGGGTCCATGTTGGACTCAATGCTGACCAAACCTGAGTCAGCACCAGCGTTGATAACACAGTTATATTTGTTATTGTTGAGCAGTACTTAGAATCAAGGATTCCTCTATTGCTCACACTGCCCTGCTGGTAAGTAGGCTAGGGATCCACAGGAAGCTGGGAAAAGGACACAGTGGGCACAGCTGACCGTAGCTGACCAAAGCAATATTCCATACCATATGGCATCTTCTCAGCATACAGAGTTCAGGGTGGGGAAGAAGAAAAGGAGAAACAGAATATTTGGAATTACGAAGTCTGTCTTCCCAAGTATCTGTTGCGCATAATAAAGCCCTGCTCTCCTGGCAATAGCTAAATACCTGCATGTTGATGGGAAGTACTGAATCAACTCATTGTTTTCTGCTTGTGCATGAGCTTTTTGCTTTACTTATTAAGATGTATTTACCTCAAGCCATGAGTTTTCTCACTTTTGCAGGGTAGTTAGTGAGCAGCTGTGTGGGGCTTAACTGCCTGCAGGGGCTTAACCATAACAGCTGGGATCCTGAGCTAACACGTACTGTGTCTCAGGTAGGTACTATACAATTATACACAGTCCTGAAACAATTTACAATGTCTTTTAGCTTTAGTTTGGATGTTCCAGGACTACACTACCTTGTGTAAGTGTAAATGTGCTTAAAGAGATGAAACAGTAGCACAAAGATGCAGATTTGCTAAGTCTCACATGCATAACAATTTGACACTTAATTCTCATGCTTAACTCTCAGCAGAGTCACGAAGCTTTTGTGGATCGGGGCTAGAAGGTCAATAATGACAAAATAGGCTCATAATTTATATTGGTTTTTGCTGTATGGGGACAAATCTTCAGTCTTTAAGGCTGTAAATATATTTTCATGGTCACTGATCTCACTAAAAAAGCACACTAACATACCTGTCAATAGACCATATTTCTATGATTCTACTCTCAAATATTAAAAGAAGGGAAGTCCACATGGAACTGCATATAAACATTAATGACTAACTAGCAGACAGAGTAATTGTGAATTTTAAAAATCCTGGACAAACTCTTTCCTCCCTTTCTGTTAGTTGTTCTGCAAGATGGCAAAGCCCTATGTCCTATTGGATACCACAAAATTAGATATTCACACAGTAAATGATTCCCTTCCCAAATATACAATACACATGGGCTGAGTGATGACATTCTGTGAAATTCCAACATAGAACAAGGCTTTCCATTATGACCTAAGGCATCATTTTTGTGCATTTTGTGCTATACATGGGACTTAATATGCTTGCCTGTATTAAGTACTGTAGTCTCCAATTAGATTCTAATAGTGGTTCAGGCTAAAAAAGCATTCTTTTCTGATCAAAGCTTCCTGCTCTCCAAGATAATCTCATATAGTCTCAGATTCTTGCAGTCACATGCCAGTAACATAAGTGTACTACTCTCCTAACTCAAGTGTAAGTGAAATGTCCAATGGCATGCAAAGTAGAAACAGAGGCTAGTGAAGATACTGTGTAAAACTTTTACTCTATGTGTATCTTCTACAGTTGTTAAAGAAACCTGTAAACAGTAATGGACAGCTCTTTGTGCTTCCTTCCTGCTTGCTGGCTGACCATATTCTTGCTCTGTGGGTCAGAATAAACAAATCAGTCAAGATTTATCCATTTCACCCTGCCGGATACCCTGCAGGCTTTCAAATATACAGAAGTGTACTTGATGCAGGTGGTAAGATGTTGGCAGCAGGAGGGGTGCAGGGGTGGCTTCTAGGAGAAGAGGCTAAGGGCTGCCCTAGGCCTGCCACAGCCAGGTCCAGCCAGATCCATCACAGGCCAAAGCTGAGTCCATCAGCAAAGTCTATAGCATGCCTGTAAAAATGTATGTAAGACAAGACAGAAAATACCACTGACAGAGAGGAAGAGGAAACAAAGAAGAGCAAGAAACAACAGGGGGGAACATCAAGGTCAGAGAAAGAGGAGAGGAAAGACAAGCTGCTCCAGATGCCAAAGCAAGAGATTCCCTGTAGTCCCTGGAGAGTCTGTACCAGTGCAGATAGTCACTGCAGTCTGTGGACAACCCCATGCTGGAGGAAATTCCTGCATGAAGCACAGCCTGTGCAGAGGTCACAGCAGAGCAGTTTTTCATGACAGGCGCGGCAGCCTGTGGAAAGGATCCATGATGGAGCAGGAGTAAAGACTGAGGAGGTAGGAGCAGCAGAGAGGAGCTGTTATGGACTGACTGAAGCCCCCCCATTCCCCATCTCCCTGTGCCACTTGAGGTGGTGGTGTGGGGGAGACTAGAGTGAAGGAGTATGGGAAAGGGGGAAGGAAAGACTTTATGTTTGTTTTAAAGTTTAAAAATGTTGTTTGTTTCCCACAACTCACTAATAAAATTAGTGATTAAAATTTTATTTTAATGGTCAATCAGTTAAGCTCATTCTCCCCAGGTTCAGTCTGGTTTTGCATGCAACACTGACTGGTAAGCAATCTCCTTATTTCAACCCACAAGTTTTCCTGTTTCCGCTCTTCCTATTTTCTTCCCCTATCCTGGGGGAAGAAGGGGAGTGATGAGCAAGCAGCTGGGTGGGAGTGTTGCTGTTAGCTGAGACTAAACCACAACATGAAGTCATAAGCATGTTTAACTTCACTGCCATGTTTACCAACCATTTTCTTTTGCTACTTAGTAAGAGGGAGTCACACTGAGTTAATCTACACCAAGGCTTCCATCTTTAGTCATCATTACAGTCACGCTTCTGTAATATACATAATAAACTACATAAACACCACAACAAAAACGGTTATCCAGCCTGCATGCAGTTTCCTTGCATGCACTGGTGATGCTATGCAGATACAACAGGTAATAAACTGAAACTTACAAACTGTTAGCTAATTTGAAAGGGAAAGGCTTTCCTCCTCCCAGTTCATCAACTTAAAATCCTCTATGTACCCCACTAAAATGTGCAAAAGCTGTAAAATTATTTTAGCCCGAACATTTTGCATTTCTGCTCTTTTTTTCTCATGGCATCACAGCCTTTGCCTGCCTTAGCAAGTAATACAACACAATAAAGGCAGGCTTATGCAGCACAGTAGTTAGTACTGAGAACTCCATGTCAACAACACTTGCATCTGTGGGGCCTACTCTACAGTAGCTTTAGTCTGGCCACCTATACTGAGCACCTATTAGTGGTCAGAGAGCAGTAGGTGCACTTTCAGAGCACATTTTCTTATATAGCTTTATAGGGAGGGTAAGGGGGAGGAGGGGAGAGACAGAAGCAATTAATACACTCCAAGACTGTTTTCAGGATATGAACCAAAATACCTTAAACAGTAGCGACTTGGGGGATAAAGTGCATTCTCGATGCAACCTTAAACACTAGTATAGGTGATAGTTATTCAAGGAAAGTGAAAAGCAATTTCAATAACAAAAAATTATACCAGCAGTGAAATAGGAATGCTGTTCTATTTCTATTTCTTCATATGCAATTCCACCAAAGTTAACTCCATGAAATATGCAAGATAAAGTACAATAACAAACCCTTTCTCTTTAATTCTGTACCACATATGCTACATCATACTTCACTCTTAAAGTCACAGAGGCCAGTGTATTCTGTAGTTTGGGTCCCTTCTACTTCCTGGCATATCCAGTGGGAAGTAGTTATCTGAGTGACATGATGTCTGAAAATAACTGGTTTTCTACAATAGAGAATTAAGAAAGTTGTTAAAATATCATGTCTATTATTTAAATAATTATCATATATCTAATAGATATATGAGTTGTCTTCGAGTTTCTTTCTGGATGGCTTATTCCTCCTATAACCTAGTATTACTAATTTCACCAAATATTTTCCAACCACAGTCATTCAAGCAAAGAAAAAATAAATACCTATATTATGCAGCAAGCTGAAATAATAGACATCCTGTACTCAAAGTAAAGGAGACACTTAGGAGCACAGCTGTTTCTTCTTGCATTAAAATTTACCACTTCATTGCTTACAGAACACTGGTACAGCCGTTATGCACCAAAATATACTATAGTATCCATAATCTGCACATGTCAACAGATTTGTGACACAAAAGCCTGCAAAGATAACCAGTCTGCTTCCAAAAGCATCTTACCTTGGAGTCACTGGCAGGCCTGGGAACCAAAGCTTTAAACAAATGTGAATTACATTTGTGGAGTTTAAATAACAAACTGATTTATTTTTGGCTTTTGCAACATAGCCACTAAGTAAAATTTAGCATCTGTAAATGGCCTCTGTGTCCTAGTGAATGGATTCAAGTTAAGGAGTGGAGCTTTATGGCTGGCCCCTCTCCAGAGTCTGAGGCTTCAGGCTACATTCTTGGGATTTGCTGTCCATGGCCTCTTTTTTGCTATGATTAGGTAGTTCTCTGTTAGAAGTCATGGCAGCAAATCAATGTCCTTTTCATATTACTTGCTCTGCTTTCTTAACCTCTTAAAGCTCAAAACCCAGAGAGGCCATATTTCATTCCAGCTATATATCATACCGGTAATTTCCCATTGATTAACAAATATGCTACTAATGTTTACTAGTGGTCCTACCCTAATCCTTATATGCATTCACCACTTCCTGCCTGGCAGAGGTGGCAGTGTGATCTGGCCAGGGAGTAGACCAGCCATGTGCTCCTGGGTCAGCTAACTTGGCAATAGAAAGACATAAATACAAGATAAAAATAGCCTCATGTTGGGAAAACTCTAAGAAAAATGTTCTAACACACCTTCTTTAGGAATTGGCGGGAGAAAAGATGAGGGCTGAGGATCTGTGATCCTTCTTTTTTTTTTTCCTCTGCTGGTCTTCGAGTAGAATATGAGGTATTAACTACAAATTCAGTAACAGAGTGGGGGTTCCACACCTACATTTTGCCCTCCACTATAACACATACAAATACGTGATTGGACCACCTGAACAAGCTGCATTGCTGGTGGCAGTGCTGCTTGATACTTGGCTAAGAAACTGCAGCTGTGGAAGTGTTAGAACCTGATCCTAATGAGGGGATTGCAAACCCTCAATGCCCTAGTTGCAGAGGGGAGTGAGGCAGACACAATTCGTGCGAAAGAGCATTCACTGCAGAAGCTTTTGGTCCAGCAAACCCAGTTCCCAGTAGGTCAGCTAAGGTGGCAGCCATGCACACAGACCTCTCTGAGAAGAATCACAGAATATGAAGACCACTTGAAAAAATCGAGGGTTTATGCTCCCTAAATTGCTTGTGGACTTAGAAATACAAAGCCACAAAGCAACTCTTGAACTTATCAAACTGACTAAAAGCATGAATGAATGGCAAAGTAAAAAAAAAACCAAAAAGCAGTATTTAGACCATGATTCAGGACAGCTTCCTATAACTATGAGGACATCTTGTCACCCTATACACTTCTCGTCATTCCAAATTAAGACTATAGCTCAGATTACCTGTGGGACAAGTGACTGCACTTTGACACCAATCTGAAACCCGGAACACCAGTGCTACCAGGGCTACTTAAAAAAAAATAAGTATTTTTTTTTAAGTACAAAAGATTCTCCTGGCTGAGGGGGGGGGGGGGGGGGAAGGGGGTATAACTGCACACTCCCATGGAAATGATAGGGCTGGCTCTTGACATAGAATGAATTACAGTTTTAATAAATCACGTGTATGTGTGAAAATGTAAGGGCTAGAATAATCCAAGGAAGTTTAAACTAGTCCTTCCTTTGAGTTACATTGCTACTTTAGTTTAGAACTCAGTCTTCACTGTCTCTTGAGGAGACTTTACAATTAATTTTTCTCTTGTACACTCAAATTTTCAAGAAGCAATAAAAAATATTCCTATGTGTATTATAGAGAATGCAGCATGAACTTTTTCCAGTATTTAATGATGTCATTAAATAAAAAAATCCCTGAAGTTTTCAAATACACAAAACTGGAAGTCAATCAAATCATTACCATGAATAGAGTAACCAGCTCTGAGCAACTTGTGCCAGTGCCTCACTACCCTCACAGGGAAGAACTTCCTAATGTCTATCTCAGTTTTCCCTCTGTCAAGTTAAAGCCATTCCCCCTTGTCCTGTCACTTCAGGCCCTCCAGATTTCTTGTCAGTCTCTTTAGGCACTGGAAGCTGCCTAAAACAGAGTAGAGGAGTGGGGAATGTTTAGCCAAAAAGCACAAAAAAAATCGATTTAGCAAGATAATTACTCAGTCTCATCACGATAGTATCTGAGCACAACCAGTATTTCTGGGTAGAAACAACATGCTTGCATTCTTCCCTTACATTTCAGTTTGTTGGTTTTATTTTTTAGTTCTTACTTACCTGTAAGGGAAGCATCTTAATGTATAGGATTTTGGTTCTCAAAAATATTGTTGGTATATGCATGAGCAACTGTGCATGAGGATAACCTATGCCTCGGAGTCAGTTTTACTTTAATTTTGAGAACAATTAGATATCCACTTACTCCTGTTACTTTCCCCATAATGAGGTTTTGGTGGTTTAGTTGTAATCAAAGCTGCATCCCTCATGAACCTGCTCTGCACTGGATTAGCTATTCACATCTGAAAGTAGAGGTCTACCTCCATCATGAATATACCTATCAAGCAGCATTGCCAGCCTTCTTACATCTCATCACAGCTTTGTTATTCTAGTATGATATAAAGAAAAAAGTGATTCTTCAGCTAAATGAAAAACCTCAAGTAGATCAGTACATTACAGTCAACATAAAAAAATTAAAGAGTAGATCTGCTCATTCTGAGCATGGCTTCTCTTTTTGTATACAGCTTTGCAACATGCATTCAGTTTCCTGGCTCTACATCACTGAAATTATCATATATGAAAATGCCTCAGAAGGCGATGAATTCCCCAAAACATTCTTCTCCTCATCCAGCCAACAACTCCTCCATCCTGGGTAACAGCTGCCTACGGACAAATCTAAGACAAGCACTGAGAGCATGAGCGCAGTTTTGGTCTAGAGGAAACAGAGCTCATTTACCTCTTCCAGTGCTTCTCCCCAGTTTCTGCCTCCTGTAATTTCATGCAGGCAATAGGGAAATTCTTAGATATATATGATTCCCTAATGTTGAAAGCCTATGCCATTTCAAATTCCAGATATGTAAAGGAAATTTGCACTACAGTGATGTACTTTGTTAACATCCAAGTCACCAGTCTATCCCAAGTTAGCACTACCTAGATACCCAAAGGCAAATGCTGAAGCATCATTGCAGAGCGCAGTCCATGCAGTTTACTGAAGATGCGTTGTTCATTAGAAGTTACTTGAATCAAGCAGATGCAGCTTAAGGACACAAACAGTCTTTAACTACAGTTAAAACACATCGCCCAAACATCACCATTCTTCTAAAAGTATTCCTAGAAACCATAGCTTCCCATAATAGCCAGCCAAAGATGTACTGCCTCTGTCAAACCTTTACCTAATTCCTCCAGCCCCATCTAAACATGTTAAAGTTGGCTGAGGTGAAAGAATGAATAGGTTTCCCACAGGACACTGAGCAGACAAGTTTTTTGCTTAAAAAACAAAGGAAATAAAAACATTTTAACAGCTGTCATCAGGCGAGCATTCCTCAAAGAAGCTTTGCTCAAACCATGTCAGAATGGCCCAAAGGCTGTTCCAGAGGAAGAACTCTCTTCTTGCTTCAATGCTTCCCACTGGTCTTGTTCAGACTGATCTACAATCAAAATGGGAGCTACTTGTGAAGTTTCCTTCATTTCAAAATTTGGTAACATATGGTGTATTAATTTGTACTTTCCCTATAAGTGACAAGGTGGCTGTTTCTGAAGGCTTTGTCTTCACTTATCTAAGGACTGGCACTGGCAAAATCCATGTAAGATTCTTTATGAATGAGTGACACCTGCTGGACCAAATAGGCTTTAAAAATTTTCTCTCTCTGGAATTCTATAATCTTAATATTCTAGAAAACTGAACCTAAAACCACCCACAGCTTCCTTTAAAAAAAAAAAAAACAAACAAACAGAAGCAAAGGAAGGCAAGCAAAACACTGTATTTGCCTTCAAAATCCTGGAGTGGGGTGATAGCCAAATCATGCGGTATTTGATATCTTGTTTAAAACTGGTTTGGTTGCCTCAACAAAGAGCACATTAGCTGACTCACGTTCTACTTGGTTTTCTCCAGTACCCCAATCTTGCAAAGCCTCTTTCCAGCTGCCTGGCCTGTACTAGAGCATAGGACTATCCCATCCCAGGCACAGAACTTCACACACTCTCCTTAAGTGAACAAACTCAAATATGTGTTAGCTGCCTCTGTTCACTGCACAAAGCAAGTAGTAACCCTCTGTCATTTTGTACTTCCATAGCAACAAAATAACTATCCTTCTGAAGCATGCACTGCTGTCTTCTTTAATGAACCCAGAGGTGAGACTTCCAATGAGAAGAAAACTTCTATTGCCTAATCTGAGCCTTTAATAACTATAATTTCATTACAGATTCTGGGGATAGGTCCAACACCACATAAAGCAGTAACAGACATTAAAAGATACACCTGCAATAAGAAGTCACATTTATTTTCTATCAAATCACAGAAATGCTACAGTTAAAAAAACATAAGCCCGGCCATAAATCCCTTGTTCATAAAAGGGGACAAAAACCCCATCCCAGGCCTACTGGTCTACAACCTGGAGAATTTAACACTAAGGACTATTTGCCAAACAACTGGACTAACCTCCACACCTATGTTAAAAACCCAATAAACAAAACCCACCCAAAGCACGTACTACATGAAGAAGGCAAGAGCTTGTGACACATAATCCAAAGTCCCCTTTCAAGACCACCTACACTTTGAGAACGTATTCACCATACAGTGCAGAAAGAGAAGGACGCAAACTTCCAGTACATGTGTGTCCAGGTCCAAAGTAAATATGTAAGATCCAAAAGGGGAACATCTGGAAAAATATAGCCTCCAACAGGCAGCATCTATTTTGCTTAATCCATCTCCCATATGTGGTGCAGTCAAGAAGTCAGTTCCTGCACCTACACGCGACATGGCAGTCATCTAACTACTAGCTTTACCTCTGGAGCTGGGAACATCTCTACCAAAGGACACAGTTCTCATTAAGAGGCAGACAGTAACCAGTATTGATGATCCTAACTGTAACCATGCTTGAAAAATAAAATTCTTCTCTAACTGGAAATAAAGCAAAATTATAATAAAACAGTCTTCCCTCTGTACTTCCCTCAGCAGAAAGACGTGCTGGAACTGAATCAGTTACCATCATAGAACATGTTTGTGAGAACAAGCCACAAAGAACATTTTCTTTCTCAGAAAGTCAGTACACTCTTCTCATTTCCTCCCTTCTGCCTCCCCCACCACACATCCAAAAGTCAGGCTGATATCCACCAGTTTGGTGCTCCATCTTCTGGCCACCTTCAAACAATGGCATTTTCTATACCACAACCACCACTGCATCTAATGGCAGTGAAGAATCCAGCTGCGTCTCAACAATTTAAGACCAAAATAATACCAGTAGTTGCACTGTTTATAAAGACAAAACAGTCAAAACTTCTTTAAAACATTTCCTTCTGAACAGGATCAGTTCAGTCATACTCCTACCTTGAATCAGCTGATACCAACTCTTGGAAATGCTGTCATGTTAGTGTTCATTTCTTCTTCTCAGAGAATGTGATTTAAAATGTTAAATTATAATGATTTTATAGCAAGTAAAGGAGATACTGAAATAACACAGCTCTGTAGCTGGGCCTTGCTCTGTTGGCCCAATAAGGGCGCTGGGCAGCAGCACAGACCACACGGGCTGCTGAGAATCCAGCATTCCCCAATAACATTCCTTGACATGACAAGTACAAGGGTTCTGTAGGATGAACATGTAGCCAAAAGCTGCAACTATAAGGTGCAGAGAGAGCAGGAAAACCAATTTTCCTTGATGCCCAGAGCAACGGAATGCAAAGGCATATCTTTTCACTTCTCCCTCCCATGAACCACTTCCAACAGAAACATACATACGAAGAAATTGAGATAACCTATTCTGTATCCCAAATCTGGATCAAACTTTTTGGTCTCCAACACTCTAGGATTCTAAACCACATCACTAGAATGGATCTACCACTTTAGCTTTTCATTTTTGCTCATCTGTGTACTTCCTAACTACAGCTATAATGGAATTATAACAGTAATATAGGACATATAGGACATTTCAAGAAAAATCCTTTCCCGTATGATTTGCAGTATGTATTGTCACCTGCACAGCTGAAGCTGCATAAAAGGCATTTGAAGGTTCATACAGAGTATGTCAGACTTCCAGAAGATCAGGGATTAATAAACCCAAATTAGGCATAATAGTTGTTAATAACCAGTATTTTCTGAAATTCACTCACTAGAAATTACTATTAAGGAATTTCATTCAGAATATCTTAAAAGAGCTATTTTTAAGACTAAGTCCTATTTGCTTCACCTATTTTAAAACTTGCAGACCTTTTATTAGTCTTGTTAAATTAGTGCTTGTTTATTTGGCTAGCAGATATTTACTAAAATTAAATTTTATGCATTTCTTTGAAACAAAGCCCTTCACAACATCGGCTCTAAGCCAAACAGAGCAACAGAAAGTTCTCTGGTGGAGTTTATCATGAAAAAATATCAAGTATTAAACTTTAAAGCCCACATTTAGGCATACAACAATCTTCAGTGGAAATCACTACCTACTCAGTGCTGTCTGTAACAGTTATCCCCTTTTCCTGCAGGCTATTAAGTATATTTTTAATGCACAAATTATTCATACAGAACACTGCAAATCTTCATTGCTTATTCTAGCCAAAAAGTATCATGAGGCCAGTTAATCAGAGTTCATGTCCAAACCAGGTATGTAATACAGTAGTGTATTGCACAAATGAAAGACATTGACAAAAGAAATAATGCTGTCTTCTCACTTCTCTAGAATGGTATAGCTAAAAAGGTAGCAAGTGTGACCAAAAGCTTCCACATTATGGATTAAACTTGGACTTTAAAAAGAGGCAACAGAAACAATGAAAGGGATATATCAAAGTATGACTAGTAGTAATGTTTACACTCTTTCCTCCAAATTTAAGGATTATTGAGTAAAATTAGCAGGTACTGTTTACACAGCATTAAAAGCCCATTTTCTATATTATAAATAAGTAATCAAACTGCTGGATTTACCATCTCTGGATATTGTGAGACAAAGGCATTTAGAGATGGTTAATAAATAAATAAGTAAATTCACCATTACAACCATCAAAGACCATTGAGCACAAAGGTACAGATGGAACCTCTGGCACTGGGATGTCTTCAACCACAATGTGAAGATCCGACAGGCCATACTGGGTAGTATTATTCTACTCACCTTGCACGTTATGCTTTCCCTAATTGCCTCCTACTAGTCACACCAGAACGCTGGGCTATATAGACATCTCTTCTGAGGCAGTAAGAGGGGTTTTTTTAGGTAGTTTTCCCCAGAGTAGATGTTTTATAAAAGCTGACATAACTGGTTACCCTTTTTCTTTCCTTTTTCCTTTCCTACTTTCAGAATAATTCAATTTAAGTAACTTCATCAGAACTGATTTGGAGAAAACTCCAGAAACAAGCTTGCCAACGAAGCTGACAAGCAGGCATTCTTTCTTCCAGCACCGATAGACACCCGGGATAGCTCCTCCTAACGTGTTGTTACCCAAGCCATCCTTACATAGCTGCTGGGCATACATACATACTCATGAGGCTATGTATGGATTACATCATTTTCCAGAAAGTTCACTGCATGTGTACAAAAATGCGATAGTGGTCTCTGAGGTTCGTTTTCTTCTTCCAGCAGTCTTCATCACTTCTGGCAGCCCTTGAAGCACAAGCAGTAGATGTTTATACCAGCTTAATCGGTTCATTAACACCACAGATATAACAATTATCCTGTCCTATTTATCAGTTAAACTGCAGCCCATCCTGGATCCCTGTCATTCACAGATACTCCTTATCCTTACGTCCTGTTCTTCTAGGCTGTTTTTCTTACACTCATTTTGTACTAAGGTCATAAAGACCTAAAATTACAAGGGTTTATCCTATACAAGAATTCTCAGTACAATCTCTAGCTGTACTCTTTTTCTGTGAATCATGCACCTCAGTAATTTTGCATTGCTACTCTTACAAAGCCATCAAACTTCACATTACTCAAAACTGATTCTAAAGGTTTATATATTTCATTTGGTGATTTTGTGCCCCCTTGTCTCACAACCGAACTTCGTAATTCTTAGTAAATGCACAGCGGTCTTAGAGTCAACCAAGAATTTTAGTCTGTTCAGGAAATAATTCCAAGCCCAGCTAGGAACAATCCCACCCTATTCATTGTGAATGTCAAAGCTAACACAGAAACACAGCTTTACAGAAAACACGGTTGAAGATCCTGTCTTTAGAGATGTCTCTGATTTCAACAGCCTCCATGACGTTTCTGTTTACAATCTTCAAAGGCTCAGTTGGTGCAGCAAGAACAGTAAATACATCAAAACTGGCTGGACTCTTACTGTCCACTGGCAGAGGTTGGTAAAGAACCTTAAGATCATTTAGTCCGACCATCAACCTAATGCAACCAAGCGTACCACAAAACCTGGTCCCTAAAACCCCACATCTACATATCTTTCAAATGCCTCCAGGGATGGTGACTCAACCCCTGCCCTGGGCAGCCTGTTCCAGTGCAGACATCCATAATAACCTCATTTAGCAGATCATTCTGTATGATAGTAAGACCCATTATGAGAAAGTATTTCTAAGTCACACAAAATGCTTCAATTCCGTGTTGTGCAGTCCCTCTTCCCTGTAGCAAAGCAGCTGGAAAGCTGTTAGTTGTGACTTAAAAAAAAACTATCTGCATGGCAGAACACACCACAGTGCTGGGATTTCTAAATTAATGCCATTTTGGTTAACCATCAAAACCAGGGCTAAAGAGCCCAGTAATATACCATGTTGACACGTTTATTTAGCTACTGAAATCCAAGCTAGCATCTCTGCCTGGCACAGGACTGTGCCTCACAGACATCTCTATCACAGTACTGCAACACATAGCTGGAGACAGAGGCATTACAGGATAAGATGGGAAAGATATCCTGAAGAAGTGGAAGGCAAGATAAAACTTCTGCCATGGATATAGGCAGAACAAGCTCTTACAAAGATATGAAGAACACCTTGAGTTCAACCTTTTACAAAACTAGGCAACTGCTATTGCACATATTTAAGCTACAACCCACAGACTGGTCTTCCATTAGGTCCTGCAGCTGGTTGGTGACCCTGCCAGCTGTGCTCCTGTGGCAGCAGAAGCACAGAACGAAGGAAATAATAAGATCAGAGAGAATCTGGTGATGAGGAATGACGGAGTTTAATTCTTTTGGGTCTAGAAACTGGGAAACGATAGAGATGTCTATAGCTATGGGGAGAAAGCATCCAGGAGAAAGGGCTCCTGACTCCTTGGCTGACAAAAAGTTCAAGGTCTCTGAATAGGCAGCGCTTGCAAGGGAAGATTCCTTAAGCCAATTACATATATATTATTCCTAGTTCCATAATACTGCACATTTAGCTGCCCTTGTATTTGAAAACTGTGCATGTGTGGTGGATGGGATTTGACTGCATGCCAGATACTATTTTCATGAGTTTACAAAAACTGGAGGTGTTCCCACACAGGAACAGACATGGGAAGCGGGAGGATACAGGGCAGAGGAAAGCAGAGATGCCTTCCTTCAGAGGCACCTTTCCCATTTTTTCTTGGGAAAGAAATAGTCAACTAAAAATAGAAAGGAATCGGTAGGGCAAAAGAGCCTGTTGGTCTTCTATACTTAGAAGGCAAGAGCAAAGCCACTAGCAACTGCACTACTATTCTACTAAGAGATTCTTGTACCTGAAGTTCTCACACACATTTGGACAGAAGCATAAAGCAGTTTTATGTCAAATTATAAATTCCCTAGTATAGTTTACTGCTTTACTGTCACTTCCATGTTCATGTTTTGCCAGATACCTAACCTGAATTTTCCTTGCAGCCATTTCAATGTTCTAGAAGTATGCCCATTCATCATGGTCTTGAAATTCCCTTTCTCTCTGCACAAGGTCTTTTCATATATTAACACTATTTTTTTCACTCCTTCAGTGAATGCTTCAGTAAATGTATGGTCCTCCTTGTCTCCCTTCTCAGAACTATTACCAAAAAGGCAAGGGCCACATCCCTCTTGAAACAAGGGAGGTCAAAGTAAACACAAAATGAAACCAAGAGATAGTTAAGATGCCTTAATTATAATGGGATTTTTTGATTTTTTGTTTTGGGATAAGTATTTTTGATGGTTACTTGTAACCCTGAGTGTTGGACTTTTGTTACAGGCTTTTTTATCTCCAAATTTAAGCAGAGTAGTCCTCCTTCCACCAACGATGCCCTCAATAAAACTGTAAAGACTTTCATCATTTTAGCCCTATCACCTGCAGAAAGAAAGGTGTTCACTGAGGGGAAAACTGCTTTCCTAAGCTTTACTTTTTACGTGGCCCTTCAAAAGTCTGTTACACTTCAGCACTGTTTGCTAATCCATCACCATCCTTAATACTTATGGAGCACAAAGACTTTCCAATTCTGTACTGGAAATACGGGACATGCAGGACAGTCAATATCATAAGTCAGCTGGTGTAATCTTACTAATTCTTGCAGGACAACCTCAAACAGAACAAGCCACGGGACTTATAGAGATACACCTGAAAGCAGGGAGGCTGGAAACCCACGATGAATTAGTTAACGAACATGAGTAAACTGTTGCTAACATGCAGGGAATTTTGAGCTGCTTCCTCTTATCTACTGTATTGCCATATAGAGATGCCAACACTAGAGACTTCATATAGGTTTCTCACAGTTCTTCTCTCTTGGGGAGTAACAACTCCCCTGTTTCACACCTTCTACCACCAATTAATTGGACATTAGTCAGTAAAAGCATATTTCTGCAGGTCAATCACCTCGAAAATTCTTCTGTTAAGAGTAAACTGAAAGGAGGTGGCATCTTTTGGCAATGATTTTAGCTATTGTACCCTTGAAAGATAAAACTGTGTAAAATCAGCACAGTACTCTTTACAACCACAATACTTTGGAGAGAGGGGAAGTTAAGATTTTATGAGGGTGCCTAGGACAACTTCCTACAGCATATCTTTCAAATGCAAGGCCATTCCAAAGGCAAAAAGGAAAAATCCTCTTAAGTACTTTTACGAACCTTAAAGGATCAATTGTATCTGGCACAGGGTGTTTATTCAGAGAGGAGAACTCCATAAGACAGACTGATTATTTCTACACCCTCACTTCAATTAGATAAAGGAATTTTAAAGCAAGATCCCAAGAACTGTGTTCAGCTCGTCCCCACACGCTGCCTCACAGCAGCAGGCTACAGCCAACTGCAAGAGCAACATATGTCTCCTTCTTTCTCAAGCAACCCACTGACAGCAGAATCAAGAATCTCCTTTCATTTACATTTACCCCAGTTAAATTTGCCTAAATGTAAATGAAATAAAGCCACATCAAAACAAGTCCAGTTTGAGGCCAAAGCTTATACAAATGGTAAGAGTTATATATAAGACAGAATAAATAAATTCCAACTTCAAAGCATTTTAGAACATGTCTCAGAGCCACAAAATATCTCTAGTGATTTGTCATTCATACTCCCTTTTGCAGTACAGGAATACATTAAAGACAAGGACTGATGTTTTGGTTAAGGGACTTGATAAGGGATGAAAAGATGATAGTTTGTTTTCAACTCCTCTTAGGTAAACTAAGGGCAAGTCATATAACTTCTAAAAAAAGAAAACAACAATACAACTTTATATCAACATATACTCACTGGAAAACAGAAACATTTTGGTCAGTGTTCTAATAAATCACGCATTGTAGTCTAATTTGTCTTGATTGTGTCCTTCTCAGAAACTCAGTCCTGTCCAGGAATTTCAACCACATCAGAGGTGATGAGTCTGAACCTTGTGATCCCTCATAAACAACATGTGCCGATGTCAAAAAAAAGAACTATGTGAAAATCATTTTTTGTTGCTGGAAGCCCACTAGTGGCTATTTATAAGTAAACAACTTGTGAAAGAGAGCAAGAGGAAATCATTAAAATGGAGGCCTTTTCATTGCTTCAGAAAGTCAACCATGGCTGTATAGAAATGATGGATGAATTCCCAGTTGCTTTCAGTATGATTAAAGTTCCACTATCTGCCTCATGACTTGCAATTCTACTAAATGACACTTTTTTTGAAGGAAGCATGTACGGAACAGAGGCAGAGGTCCAAAGCTTATCTCTAGTATGTAATTACTTAGCTTCCAAGCTATTTAGATTAACTGATCATTACCACTTTAGCAACAGTTGCTTTGTAATACAACATCTGGTGAAGCTAGCACAAATTAAATGACTATACAATTTTTAAAATCTTTTTCCTCTTTTCCACCTAACATTTGGTGGCTTCCTAGATTAATTTTGTACATTGGAAAATAGGTTGCACCTCAGTTCTGAAATGCAAAAGAGAAAACAGATCTATCTCAACACTACATGCTGTCTCTCACCATGAGCAAAATGGATATTTCTTCAGCCATAGATATCTTGCTTTGCAAACTCCCCAATCCCTGCTGTTCATCTGATCACCAGCAAAAGATTAAAGTATCTCCAGCATTTATAACTGCCTCTGCTCCTTGGTATTTCCATGCCTGTTGTTGCACTTGAAATCCAACGACAGTGGACAGATACTTCTAGACAAAGGCTGCAATTACTGACATCCTTAAACAGCTGCCCTATTTCACTCGATTGAGTCTGCCAGAACTTACAAAAAACAAACTTTAAGCATTTTCACACCTAACAGTGACGTTAATTCCAATTCAGCATTTTCCCCATCTTTCAAAGCCTGTTAGTGAATATGTTGCTCTCTTCTTTCAGGTAATGTCCAGCATTTTAAACCTTGAAAAGGGGAGTGTGCTGCTGCAGAGCAAGTTTTAAATATGTGGTACTGCTATGCCCACAAAGCTACAACCACGAGGAAATACTCTTTTTCCTCTAAGCTTACATATTTTTTGGCAGTCAGATGTGAAAAGCAGTTAAAAATAATGTAGAAAAGCTCCTGAGCAGCAAGCAAGAAACATGTACAACATTACTGCATGGCTTCACAATGGATTTTCTACTTCAAACTACTTAACTTTGCTCCAAATGGCCTGGCCTTCAAATACAGATGGATGCCGAGGCTGCTCTTCCAATCAAGATGGAGCTTCAAGTCTCAACCTGAGTTCACAACTGTCTACATTTACTTCACATCTCTCTTATGTCAGTACCCTGCCAAGATTTCATAATGGAAAAGAAAGTGACGAGACACAACACAGTTACTCTGTCTCTGCGAGTCAAAAATACACCTGCAGTGAAGACAACAGCATAATATGAATCATCCAATGCAAATTAATAGCAGTCAGCACAGATACTGATGCTAATTCACATTACATAAAAGTTTAAATACTTGAGACAAGAGCACACTCTGTAACTCATTTAACTACTTCAGATTGACTTGGGACATAGAATCATAGAATGGTTTGGGTTGGAAAGGACCTTAAGATCATCTAGTTCCAACTCCCTGCCATGAACAGGGACACCTCCCACTAAACCATGAGGGGAAACAGGACATGGATGGAATGGGAGAGCAGGGGATGAATAAAACCAGAGCTGAATTATGTAAAGCTCATTTTCTAAGTCTCTGGTCAAAAGCGACAAATGGAGTGTTCTAGGAGCCATGCAGATGAGTACAGACAAGCCAGTGCTATCCTCAGGAGGTCTGCAATTGCCTTGTCCGGCAGGCAGATGGGCTTAAACAAAGAAATGTGAGTTGGGGAAGCAAGGTAGCAATAAAACAAGACTTTAGCATAAAAGCAGCTATGTCTGTATTACAGAATCACAGAACAGCTTGTGTTGGAAAGAACCTCAAGGTCATCCAGTTCCACCCTGCTGCCATGGGCAGGGACACCTTCTTCTGCACTGGCTTGTTCAATCTGGCCTTGAACACTGCCAGGAATGGAGCATTTACCACAGAACTTCGCACAACCTGTGCCAGTGCCTCACCACCTTCACAGTAAAGAACTTCCTTACATCCAACCTAAATCTCCCCTGTTTGGGTATCCCCTGTTTGAGTATTAACTCAGATGTCTTTGGTAGAGAAGATGTGAAGCACCAGCAATAAAAAACCTACCCAATTTGGGGCTGCCTGCTCAATCAACTGAAAAGGTAATTTGTCAAACAATTTGAAAAAAAGAGTAAAACTCAATAGCAAAAAATGCTTTCACTTCCTAGTGTTTGGAAAGGAAACAATAAACGTCCCCTTGGTCAGGATTTATAGCAGGACATTTCACATACTACTGAAAAAGAAATGTGATTCATTCTTCACTAGAAACAAGGTAAATGAGAAGTTACAGAGTAATTTATATTAACTTTATGGCATATTTTCACTTTTTTAGAGTGAAAATGGTATCCACTATTCATACAATTATTCTCTTTCCCTAATGGTTCTTGGTTCACTATTTTACTGGAGGTGCCACGACTTAAATTGGTACCACGAGAAACACATTCTCTGTCTAGTCTAATAAGTTTTCCTCATGCTTTCCAAAACAGAAGAAACTTCTTCACAGTTCTTCTGACCACTCTAAATGATTTGGCCATGACTTCATTAGTGCCTGTTGGCACTTGCTGATTCAATCGCTATAAATGAGGTTGTCAGGCTTCTATCCCAGAGAATATGAGACTTTCTGCGCGCAGCCACTGACCCTTCAATGCGAGGTCAAGTCTTAAACTGATGTATCAAAAACAAGCCAGGGTTGGCCTAGTCTCACCCTTATTTTTGCAACAAGAGATCACTGACTTCTGACTCATTTATCAGCTGCTGAAGATTTGTTTGTTTGTTTTTCATTTTACTGAACCAAATGTTTCTTAGATGTCTGCAAACTTTGTTTTCATTTTATGTTTTTCTGGAAATGTGTTTTCCTACGGAGGTTTCTGAAGCAGTCATCGTCTCTTCTTTCCCAGATCCTTGTGTTTTGGGATACAAAATTCAAGTAGTGACCTGTCTACTGCCAGATGTAGGATATCACATTATGTGCAGCACACAGGAAAAGTATGCCCAGAACCACAGATTTCCAAGAACTTTAGTCACTTATTCCAGGAATAATATTCCTGGTGTACATCCTACTGAAGCCGTGACCGCTGGGTGCTATGTTTGTTCACATATGCTCACAGCAGGGACAGCAGTTCCATAACCTGTACATTGTTATATCCAGCTAGCTTGTCCACTTACTAAGTTGTATTTTATGGTTTGTATCTGGCATAACTCCTCCTTGAAAAGCTATTGTCCCACATTTCTTTCATGCCTGAAATCAGGCAGACTTGAAGACAGCTCTCTCTCTGTGACATCCCATTATTCTATCAGTACTTACAAAAGCTGAGGGTATTTCAGTAAACTTCTACAGGAGAAAAAAAATGGTGGTTTGGTGATAACAAAGACAATGTGGATAAAACCCAAAACAAACACATACTTTGTGTTACAAAAATATTGGCTAAAAAATGGTTCGTTAACTCATGAGCCAACGACCTCACTGAGCAAGATACACTTGTATGATGGATTAATTCAAACTGAATATAATCTCAGAGATGAAGAAAGCTGGAATCTCTTCTTTCTGTTCTGTTAAACCTCTTCCACACAACTATACCTGACACTCAGATAACACCTGAACAATGTGTTTTCTGAAATGATAAATAATATGTTATCAATTTTATCTCCCTTATGCTTATCTCTGAGGTTAACAATTTCAAACCTATGAAGTCTGTTTCCTGTATCTGATAACCAAAGTCCTCTGAATATTTTCATAATACTCTTTCAAAATAAAATCTGATCATTTCTTACATAGATGGTCAGTGAAAAGAAATCCAACTGGAGCACTGTTTTACACAGGAAGTTAATGGAAGAGCCTGAAGCTTAAGCCTCACTTTCTGCCAAGCCACTGTTATAAGCCTGAACCTTATGGACATCCTTTCAGCTCCCCATTTATAGTCAAAAGTATAATCTATTTACATACTTAGCATTTGTAACAGTTGAGCTTGATCCCAACCACAGTTTCTCCCCCAAGAGCTGCTATGACCACACAAACAGGGACAAAATGTTTCTGTTGGATAAAGCCAGATTAAGGAACACTCGTCACTAAGTCCAGTAGACTGTCTATGTGGAGAGGTGAAACCACATCTACTCTAATTTGCTTTGGGGCACAAACCACTCTCTTTACCTGTTCTGAATGAGCAAAACGTGACATGTACTCATCAGACAGACTTTTGCTGACTGAGGAACTAGATATTTCTTAAGAGTTGCTATGATTTTTTTCCCATTATACTCATTTATTCACATTGGACTGTACATGATTCTTGCAGCAGAGCTCTAATACAAAAGAGCAGCAGCCAGTTCTGTTCAGCTACCTGAGGCATGAGTAAAAAAAGAAGCACAGGGTAGTATTTTACTGAAGAAAATAAGGCAAAAACCACAAGTCACTCAGGACTGGAATTTACACAACTAAAGGCACTTCAGTAATCACAGCATGCTGTGCAGCAGTCTGCCACCAAGTACAGAGATCAGTAAGACCATGCGGGAGTTGAAATTATGCATTGTAGATTGGGAGTACCTAACCCTGACAAATACCTGAAGATTTCTACTTCTTTTTGCACTTCCAGAATAAGCAAAATTAAAGGTAACACCTGAGGAACAGGTATTCCTACATGTCCTTAAGGTTCCATTTCAATGTCTGAGGAACAGCAGATGTCACTTCCCTGTTTGAAACTGAAAGCTTGCCCCCATGTTGTAGAACTGAGTTTGAAAGGAAAAAGTGAACCATGAGAAAGCTTTATGATAATGAAGGAAAAATCTCTCCTTTCCAAATCACCTTTTCCTTTAATCAAATGCTACATAGAGGCTGTCACAGGAATAACATGACAGCCCACTGCTCACGAGAGAATTCTTTGTAAGAGTTCTGCCTGGATTCAAAAGCTCAAATGTCTCTCATCTACTGCCACTACTTTGATTAGCCCTTTCTTTTCATCTCCAGTTCTGATGCCATCAATCTCATGGAAGCAGGTAGTTTGAAAGGGAGGGGGCTATGAGGAGGGTGCTGCCCATTTGGATTCATTTAAAATATTATTTGTGTTTTCAAAATATTTTTACAAGGGTAACTTGTGAGTGAATTGTCTGAGAATAAAAATTACAAACATAAAATAAAACCGCTGCTGCTTTGCCAAGTGCTTCAGAGCGCCGACTGCCAGAAAGAGGGGGTGGAACAGGAGGAGTTCATCTGGCAAAAGTATGTGCCATGGAAAAAAAGATTTTCATTAAAACACTAAACGTTTTATTTTTATCAGTTTAGTTTGGGTTTCAGGTTTTTTAAAAGTACTATTTTTATTTTTGTTGTTCTCTGACCCATTTGTAATGTCCTGGAAAGATCTCTTCTGCGTGCTGAAACAGACTTTTGGCAACATGAAGAAGTTGGTCCCTCAAAAATCTATCCACAGTTGAGATTATTTATACTATAGTGAAAGAATTTCAATGTTTTCAACACACATTTTCCTATATGTAGGTATCAACCACATACATGTAACAGGAAGCTTAGTCTAGAGCACACATTCAAGAAGCAAGAAGTTTATTTACACTTCAAAGTAACATTGGGAATTAATTCAGGGATTACTGGCTGCCTGATCAGAGTGCCATATGTGGATATTCTCAGGGCTTTGATAGACATTTGTCAGTGATTTTAAATGCACTGGCTATAGCTCTTGCTGATGGCAGGTGTCCTTCAGACCCCTGCCTGTTGTCAAACCCTGAAAACAGAGAAACAATCAGCACAGAGCATTATGTTCAACCAGCAGCTAAGAGATTAACCTGCCGTGCTGGGCTCTCACAGTTCAGGAGCTAGGCTGGGAACGTGTTGGATGTCTGTGACTTTGAGGCAGCAAAATGTAGTGGAAGATGGAATGTGTGGGAGGTCATGAGCAGTGGCAACTTCAAGGGAAATAGCTAAGATGCTGTTAATTCACATTCTGACTTACTGAAGTAACTGTCCAGAGCAGACAACAAAGAAATTCAATTCCAGGTTCCACCTATGACAGAACTGAATCTGTTTCATGCCTCAGCTACCTCTCTATTAGAAAGAGACAGTGTAATTCTAACTTAGTGAGAAACCCTAAAAATAACCCCAGTAACATTTGGGTAAAGCCATGGTAAGTGATCAAGAATCAGAAGATCAATCTGGAAGGGACCTCAGGAGGTCATGTAGCTCAGCTTAAGTGATGAGATAGATAAACTCAGTCCATAGTGAATTAATGACCTGACTTCAACAACATGCAAGATCATGAGCTGGCAATACAGACTAGTGTGAGGCGTCCCTGCCCCATGGCAGGGTGATGATCTTGAGGTCCTTTCCAACCCAAACTCTTCTATGATTCTGTGAATATGACAGGTAACTTACTTCTAAATACTAACACAGTCATCAAAAACTTCTCAAAACTCTGTATTGCCTTCTAATTTCAAACTCAGTTTCATCAATTGACAAAAAGGGTGCAACATAGGATACACTCAGAAGAAAGTTGGAAAACTCTTCTAGTAACCTCGTAGTTAGCATTAGGACACCATCTACAACAAACCTGATTCCGATTTTTCCTGACTTTCCACAAGATGTTTTAGAGGAAAAGGAGGCTGGAGGGAGGCTCTTCATCTAAAATACTGCATGTGTGGAATTCTAAAAAGGAAATCTGCCTGTCTCAAATGAAGTGAATTATACAATCTTCATTCCAATATCCTTGGATAACAATAACATGTATGCTATAGATGTGGTTTTGCACACATAATTCAAGAGGAGCAGATACAGATTTTCAAAAGCATTTAGGTGTCCATGACATCTCATCAAACAGATCTCTATAGTAAAAAGTTACTACAAGATTTTACATCTACAGCGATGAAAGTCTACCTTTTCTGTATGTAAGTTTCAGACATGTTTCTTTTCTTTCCTCCTCACCTTTGCCCCCTCTATCTGAACGTACAATCTTTTCTTGAGCTGGCTTTAGGCTATTGCTGACTCTTTGCATGGCATACTTTGTATGTTAGACTCTTTAAAGACACAGCCAGTAAGGAACCATGAAATTAGGTTCATTACATCGTAAAATAGTGACCTGAAGACTGACATTTCGTTTTCAAAATACCCAGTTTGATCATTTTCAGGATAGAACATTATTTTTTCATTGGACATTTTAAAACATGCTTTTCAACTGGCTGTTGACCAGAGACAGATCTAGAATAAGTTTATCATATTTTCTATTTACTAGCCAAACACTTTATGATCTCCACAAATAATCATACATCTGGTTTACATTGTGAAATGAGTATTTCAATATTTTCTTTGCCTGGAAGAGAAAATACAAGAGCTGCATTCAGCTGTGTCTAAGATACATTTTCAATGATGAAATATTTGAAATCGCAGTAATCAGAGTGAGGATCTTCTTTTCTTTACCTACATAAACTTTCACCAGTTTCTTAACTGGGGCACCCAAACCCTAAAATATTTGTTATAAATGTACCACCTTGTATTGACTCAAAAGTCTATGATATTTTTGGGGTTGAAATACCACAGGCAGACTATGACCAGGACAGGTCGTTCTACTCTTAAACTCTATAGCTTCTCCTGACCTGACCACGAACATCAGGCTAATGCCTAGCACACCCAAATCTCTTCCTTTTCAATAATTCTCAGGATCTTTTTAATTAAAAAGTACATTTTTACTTCTTTGACAGTGCTGGATTTGTAATCATTGGTGGAAAAGGTTTTAAAGTTACTGCCTTGCCTGAGGAAACACGGCTGTCATTACAAAAACTATCCTTCTATGAAGCCTTGAGCATCCTTCCACTTCTGTTTGAGCTTTAGACCAGTTTATAGCATTTGTAGGATATATGAGATTCCTCAGAGTATCATAAGACGACCTCCTTCCTTGTCAAGAGTCTCCTCTACCCGAAAAGATCAAGCTTCACATGCAACATTTTCTTTCTGTAGTCCCCATCATCATGCTCATTCCATCTCTGACAGACCTAAGATTCACTCCCTTTTATCTTCTTGCTTCTGCCTTTTTCTTTAGCAATAGGATCATACACAGTGTGATATAGTTTCTCCTTTCCCAAAGAAACTCATACTTAATGTGTCTTTCTTCATTCAAAACCCTCATTTTACTCATTCCTAAACTCACAGAAAGGACATACACACTGGTACTATTTTTCAGTTTGTGTACTTCATGTATTTTAGTTTCTGTTATTTACACTTAGCTAAAAACACTGCAAATCTCTGCTGACTCCTTAAAACATCATTGTTTCTTCAACTGTAACAGAGGCAACAACCGCACTCATTGTCTTTAAGACCTAGTTCTACCTTCATTTTTGGTTGTTCTCATTGTCTATTTCTTTCATGTGATTTTTGGAGGATTTCTCATTCACCTATACCTTTTCAAACAGAAATTAAGAGTATGCCAGTAATTCAATTCTGTCATCTTCCCAGATCACAACCCTAAAGCATTGCATACCACAAATGGATGAAATCCTGTGCCTCATCTCCAACAATAGCTGAACGCAGACAATAAATAAATAAAGGATAGTATTTTAACCCTTCCTCTGATCAATTCACCCATTTACAACTTAAGGAGCTAGATGTATTTCCTGTGCATTTAGTAGCCCTCAGTGGATTTCTGTGGCACACAATAATCTTGCCCCCCACATAACCTTTAACCACAGGATATTATAAAGGCAAGAATCTCACAGCTTAACTCCGTATTGCCTGAAGAATTACCACCTTCTGCTTGCCTTGAGCCTGCCACTCTCTCCTGATTCTTGATTACAGCCTCAGTCAAACACAATCAGCCCCTTTCCAAGCCACTAGTGAATTTTTTTCACACACTTGTCATATCTCTTTCAGGATGAAGAATCCTAACCCAGTTTTCCCTTAAAAGGAAAGGACCCACAGTAACTTTCTGGCATAAGCAAATGATTATCATCTTACAATTAATCTGTTTTTCTGGGTCATTTTTAAGCACACTGTACAACAGAGATTCCTCAGAAGTATACCATCACTATGACCCTGCTAATAAATTGCAGTAAGAATTATTAAACTTACAGAATCTCTAAGAAGCTCTTCTCTAACCATCAAGCTGGTGAAGACTCTCATCTTGCACCACTACATTATGTCACTTTGTTATCTAGCCTTGGTAATTACAAGCTTACATAGCTTAAATTTGTTTAGACATTGATTTTCCTAGTCCACAGTTCTTTTCTGGCTATCTCTTATTTTTATCCCTTCCCTGTATATCAAATAGAAGCTGTCCTTCACTACCCACATCATCACCCATTCCATTACAGAGTTAATTCCCTACCTGGAGAGGGCAATGAAGCCTTCATAGCTTACTCTGTACCACCATATTCATTCTTGGCAAAGAAGCTGCACATAAACACAAGAAAGCCAATCTTAAACATACCCTTTTACATTACACCTCAAAAAGCCAACCTTCAACATAAATTGTGAAGCAACAGCTCTGCTCTCACGGCCTAATATGCTGTCTAAAATCTTGCTCCACTGGTTTACTGCTTTGCCCTACCAACCCCTTTATATTTGTCTCTCTTATACTGTTGGACAACTGTTTTGCAGAATGCAAAGCCTGGATAACAGGTTCCTGATCCACAGCTAAAATTCCTTGGCACCAGAGGCCATATCCACAAAGATATTTATAAACCTAACTTTCCAGTGACATCAGAGAGGAGAAAGGCAACTAAGTATTTTTGTAGTCTGAACTCATTCAAGTAACATTAAAAGATGAGTTCTAAAATTTCTGTGTCATGAAAGCCATTTCGGGCCTACTGTATAGACAGATTGAGCTTATAGAACAAAGTACTGTTTGATTTTATGGTTTGACAATATGTGCAGTATCCACAATCTTTATATGTCATTTGCAATTTTGAATATGGTAATATCAACCGGCTGATGAACCTTAACTAGGAATAACAACAACATCTAAACTCTGTATCCCACCAAATACACATTGTAATTATACAAAGCACAAACACATAAATCAGCTGAAACACATGCAGAGAGTTCACATTTCTCTGAAAGACCCTTACTGCTTTCCATCAGTCTCAGAACCCTGCCACTGAGAAGCATTAAATGCTTGCACTCATTCTAATGTTTTGTTGTAAAGATTTTGTGTTTGACTTACTGTCAGTATCTAGTTGGTGCTGTCATACCCAGCCACAAGGAACTTCAGCTGAAGAATAATTGTACCTATCTTTTCACAACTGTCTTGGAGTTTTTCTACATTTGATAGATTCTTGCGTCTAGTCCTAAAGCTTTAACTCTGTTATCTGCACCACTTGAAAAGCTTGCCTGGCCAGCCTACTTGTGCCTCACTTCCTTGCTGCTCTCCATCCTGCACATGACAGCAGCTAAACAGTGAAACGTGCCACTTCACCTCTACCATCTTTTGCTGAACGTCAGGGGCCATGAATTCAAATACTTGCTACTACTTCTGTGAAAACACAAAAAGTAGTTGTTCTTGTACCCACTCATAGTAATATACTTACTGGTGTTTGCTGTCTTTCATGTCTTGTTTTCCTCTTTTTATTAGCTCTAGAGCTGCAGTTTTATAGTGAACTCATGGACTTGGCCAGCATGCCAGATGAAGAGTACAGACCGCAGTTTTCATAAAAACAGGAAGTTCTGGCTTCAGTGATTTTGAAGTTTTCTTAACTGGCATGAGAAGTCTGCTTAACGAGAGCACTTTGCGCTTCATTATCAATCAACTGTAAGCTGGTTTTGCTCTGTTAGCAAGGATTATCACTAGTATATTGCTGCAGTTCATGCTTCAAGAGTAAGTAACCACACCTGCAACATGTTTTTCACAACAGGATTTATCCTTCCTCTGAAGACCCTCACTTTTGAAAGATTATTATCAACATCTCATGTATCAAATCTGTTTGCTATCTTTGCCAAGTTATGTTTAGGTTGTTCTAGTACTTTTCAATTGATTCTGTTTATAAAACATAACTTTATTCTTTGGGTGCCTTCCTTGCAATGCACATATTAGGAAAAAACAACAAAATCATTCTTGCTTCTTCACAAGCCCAATGGAAAGATAAGGAGTAACTGAATTCCAGGGATAAAGTGAGTAATACTGTATTGTATGACATGTGCACTAACCAGCCAGATTAGGACAAGAGATCAGGAATAATTTGTTATTACATGACATAGACAGCAAGAGAGAACAAAGACAGGTGAAGCCCTGAAAAACTCCAGTTTGTACTTTGAGTGGCTGGGATTAAGCTGGTACTGGTACATTCACTTGGGCTTGTGAATGAGGCTTTTTCTTCCTGCTCTGAGACCTCACAAAAATATTATCTGTAATTTTTCACAGCTGGCTATGTCCTACAGTGTGCAAGTCTAAGCTTTTTACACATTATCTCAATAACTGTAAGTTAATGTGTACTTCACAAAATCCCTTCTACAGACAAGTTTTCATTATGAAGTCCGAAACATCTGAACAATTTATGTTTTTCACACGTGCACACACAAAACATTTCTCTCAAGCTCACTTAATATTAACAGTGTCTTGGAGCGATAACCCTGAATTTAAGACTTGTTTTTAAACAATCAGCTGCAAAAAAAAGCCCTGGTCATTTCCCCTTGCAGGACATCCTTTACTGCCACCATCATGTACTAAATATTTCAGAGTATTTTTACAATTTTTATTAAAATGCTTAACAAGGAACATGGCAAAACTTATTCTAATGTCACTTCAGGAAAAAAATTACTTTGCTACTGTGATTCTGAATTTGAGAATCATGTTAAGAACTGCTGAGCTCCTAGAGAACTGTCCCAGCTCTAAGCATCATCCAGAAAGTTCCCCTCTGTACACAAAGGCTAAGGATTATTGTATGGAAGTCAACTGCAAACTCCTTTTTCTCCCCTTTCTATCACATACTTTCATATCCACTTACCTTTGGTGCACTACCCTCAAGATACATATGCAGCCCACATACAGGAGTTTTGCAGGTTTAGACATCTGAGTAACAGAGAAGACACACAAAGACTTCATGCTGTTAGGCCTGACCTTCCTCAGCTGTGTGTGCTTATATCTCTCTTCATGCACAAAATGATTTCACCTGATTGCTGCTCTCACTTGACCTCCCACTGCCTTCCTACTTCTTCACCTATCTCAAAAGAAGCTTAACTCCCAATCACCATCATGGCACTGCTGTTTTACAAACTGGGTTGTATCTGCCTGTGAGAGTGAATATGCAGTTGTCTTATTCTG
The DNA here is from genome assembly GCA_032466535.1 of Forpus xanthops. NCBI lineage: Eukaryota > Metazoa > Chordata > Aves > Psittaciformes > Psittacidae > Forpus > Forpus xanthops. The sequence continues at coordinate 38,601 of JASSUY010015002.1, forward strand.
TACTATATGGAGAAAAGGGCAAAATATCTCCTCTACATCGTTCAAGTTACAGCAAGTGTATAGGTTGAATATGCACACAGCCTCACTAATCAGGGACAGCTCTTTGCACAATGCAGCCGCTCCTTGTTTGTCCTGCACAGTCCTACAATAAATATGACATTTTTCATACTGTTATATGCCCAGATTTTTTCTACACACAAGCCTAGGGCAAGACACATATCACTGTTTCTGATGGCACAGGAAAGACGCTTCTTGTACTTGCAAACCAATATATTTACTAGGATGGGTTAACAAAGAGTGTTGAGTGAGCATTGCAGCTGAGCAATCTCTGCTGCCTGAGAGGAGGCTCAGGGGTAGGGTTTCCATGTGGTAGGGCATGGGAGAGGGCGTTATGAGGGCAACTGGGCTGGAAAGGGAAGTGTCAGTGGTGACCACAGCTGTGACATTTCACCTCTTCCCAAAGTTTTTCACCACTGCACCATCCCAAACCTAGATTTCTGGCAGAGAATAAACAGCCAGAAGTAATTAATTTCAGGCCCTCCCCTGGTATAGCTGCCAGCTATAGGCAGCAACCACCTTTGTCTGGACCTGCAGGCAGCCCGTACACTATCCTTACATACATAGTGCATGTAAGCCGCTTAAGTCAAGTTAGAAGGCAGAGGCAAACACAGAGCAATGGAATAGGCTTTCATGTCCTGCAGAGACTTGCCTTTTGCACTCACCATGAGGAAATTGAAGCCCAATTGAATAGGCTGTTATAAGAGCCTATATTCACCATAGAAAGTAGTTTCTTTAATAGGCTGTAAAAGTCTAAAACTCAGATGGTAAAAAGTAAATGTCTCTTCATTACTTCCAAAGGATTTCTCTCAACTTTCACTGGAGCACACATTTAGATAGATGGCAAACATAAAGACACGTCACTGATCCAGTATCACAGGTCTTTGTATTCTGGATTTTTCTTGGATTTAAGTTTACATAAAATGCTCTAATGCTTATTGGGTAACAAGACTGAACAGGAAGGAGGCTCATTCTTGATATTGCATCATTTCAGTTTTCCACACACATCAGGCAAGGGGGTATGTAAACTTAGAGAAGCCACAGAAAAAAGTTTGTGCCATTTTGTTTGAGCTGGACTACGCATCTTATAAAACACCAGTAAATCTTGTTTAGTATTTGCGTATAAACCTAAAAGCAGAAGGCCAACAAGGATGAGATGAAAAAAAAATTCCATGACAACCTGGGTCAATGAAACTGGAAATCTGGTATTTCTATTGGACTTGTAGTGCACTAGTACTAAGGTTTAGTTCTTCTTCAGCACTAACTGTGTAACTGAAAACCTCTCCCATAGTACATTAGCAAAGGGTAATAAATACAATGGTGAAAGGTAGAAGGGTGGATGGAGGCCAAAGGTACATATTAAGAAATGGGTACAAAAGAATAACATATAGATAAGCTCACTAATTCCATGCAAAACCTCAGAAATTACAGCTCTTCTGAAAAATCTAAAGCACAGCCCCAACCACACATCAACAGAGCACCTGGAAAGCTCTTTAGCCTTTGTATGTAAACCCACCATTTCCTGCATGACTACAGAAAACCCTGAGGACTCAGTATGTTTCAATTGAAATCATTACATTTTGGAAGAGACCCATGTCACAGACCAAGGTTATTTGCGTGCTGATATCTTTTACTGGTTTCCAGGGCAACTCTCCATGAGTTACTTCATCTCCCTCTTAATATTTACTTTGCAGCTTCAACGCTGCCTGCAGAAACTCTGTCTTGGATTTATTGTTGCCTTGCTTTTGATATATACCCCTACATTTGACACTCATATAGACCCTGCCAAAAAATAAAGCACTTCAACACACAGCTGACAACAAATTTCATCCTGGAAGAAACAATGAAAGTGAGACATTTCCCCCCTTAGCAAATCTAGTAAGTTTGTTACACAGACATACCATATTTACAATTCTTCTTTAATTACGAAGTTGACATCCCATGTTGTCATAAACATCCCATGATGCCACACCTGTGTTGAAGTACACCATTCAATTCTTTCTTTGTGCAAATAAGATGTAAGAGGGAGAAGGAATTAACCACTGTGACACATAGCCAGAATAGCACTTGTGAAAAGATGAAGTGGTACCCTGGCAATCAGGAATACAAAGGCAAGGGGAAACCATGTTAAAAGTTTGTCAAGCAAAGGCAAAGCTAATCAGCTTTAATTAAAATACCTTTTATTGGCTTTCCTGTGGTAATACCTGAGAGCCCCAGTCTAGTGCTGGTCTCCACCCTCCCTTCACTACACTCATGCCTAATGAGGTCCTTGCACACCAGAGTCCATGTTCTCAGAGGTACTTTCAAATGACCTTGGAAGGAGCTGGAGAGTCCTACTGCTGCAATACGTACAGCATTTGGGGCACATTACACTTGCAAAACCAATTTGGTTCTTTTAAAGAAACTATTGTAATGAACTTTTGTTATTAGGGCCAACCTAATCGGCTGCAAGTCTGTTAGCACAGTAGAGGAGATTGGCATTGGAAAGGAATGTAACAGGAAAACATGTGACTTTGTTGGGGGTGTTGTTTGTTTGTACTTTGCTATTATTACAAGCAGTTAATTTGTTCTAGTCTCCAATGAATTCCACCAATATGCAATCCTGGGGAAGAGCACCATTTGAAGAATGCATTCGGCATTATTTTAGCTTTAGCAAATGTTCTGGCCAAATCTGCGTATTGAAAAGTCTCAGCAGACCTCAGCCAGCTTGTATTCAGCTGAGTATCTGGCCCAGTTAAAAGTTTGATTACTACCATATTCAGTGTTCTAACCCCAGTGCAAAGCACATTTGCACAGAACTATCACTCATCTAGTAAGAGTTTTTTTCTGGGGAAAAGAGAGGATGTGACTGAATTCATTTTAAGAAGTTAGGAGGTGTTTTACCAGTAACTAGCAAGAACAACTCTGTTACTTATAATGTCATGGGTTCAGCAGCAGCAGTCATTTTTCTTTAAGCAGTAGCTGGTGTAGCACTGTGTTATGGATTTTCAGCTT
>JASSUY010015003.1:0-12208 GCA_032466535.1 Forpus xanthops
GCCAACTGTATCCTGGGCTGCATCAAAAGGAGTGTGACCAGCAGGTTGAAGGAGGTGATCCTGCCCCTCTACTCTGCGCTTGTGCAACCTCACTTGGAATATTGTGCTCAGTTCTGATGTCCTCAACTTAAAAAGGACATGGAACTGTTGGAACAAGTACAGAAGAGGGCCATGAGGATGATCAGGGGACTGGAGCACCTCCCACATGAAGACAGGATAAGAAAGTTGGGGCTGTTCAGCCTGGAGAAGAGGAGGCTGCGTGAAAACCTCATAGCAGCCTTCCATCCAGTATCTGAAGGGGGCCTATAGGGATGCTGGGGAGGGTCTCTTCATTAGAGACTGTAGTGATAGGACAAGGGGTAACGGGTTGAAACTTAAACGGGAAGTTTAGATTGGATCTGAAGAAGAAATTCTTTAGTATAAGGGTGGTGAGGCACTGGAATGGGTTGTCCAGGGAAGTTGTGAATGCTTCATTGCTGGCAGTGTTGAAGGCTGGGTTGGACATAGCCTTGGGAGGCATGGTTTAGTGGGAGGTGTCCCTGCCCATGGCAGGTTGGTTGGAACTAGATGATCTTAAGGTCCTTTCCAACCCTAACTATTCTATGATTGTAAGTGTGAGCCTTATTTTCAAGATGTCTTTTATTAAGTGTTTAAATAGTTTTGATGATGTATTTGTTCTGTTTCAGTGGAGAGTCAAATATAATGAGTGAGCGTATTAGATTTGCATGTTGGTTTTGTGCTTTACCTTCCATGTAAAGAAACTTCCCAATATATTATTTCTCTTGAAATACTGTGTGAAAGCAAGCACCAAAATCTCTTTGGTATTCAGCTTTTGTTTTACATTGGTGACATTGCAATATGCCAGCATTATTTTTCATACTAGAAGAAAATTGTTGCTGCATTGTTTTTGCAGCTGAAATTGAAAATATGCTTTGTTCTGGCCTATTTATTTTTAATTCTTTCTTTTCAGTTCTTTTTGCCTCTAGCAAAATACCACTTTGCCCTAGAAAAATATTAAACCAAGCAATATCCATGCTGCTTGTTTGGCCTATTCTACCAATGCATGTATCTGTATCAAAACTGTCAGAAAAGACTTTTCAATAGCTCTCACATCACTTATTGAATTGCCCTGTTGATGCACTTTCTGCTCTGATGTCTTGTTTACCATTTCTTTTTGCCTTATTGCAGAGGAACTTAGCCCTTTCTATTGCTTTTCATGCATCCAGCAGCTGAAGTGTCCCCCATATCAAATTCTGCTGTGTTTCTGAGAAGGGCAATGAAGCTGGTGAAGTTTCTGGAGCACAAATCTCATGAGAAGCAGCTAAGGGGTTGTTGAGCCTGGAGGAAGGGAAACTGCTAGGAGACCTTATCACTCTCTACAGCTACCTGAAAGGAGGTTGTAGTGAAGTGGGTTTTGGTCTCTTCTCCCATGTAACAGATGACGGGATGAGAGGAAATGGCCCCAAGTTGTGCTAGGGGAGGTTTAGATTAGATATTAGGAAAAATTTCTTCATTTCTTTCATCACTGAAAGGGTAGCCAGGCATTGGAACAGGCTGCTCAGTGGTTAAATCACCATCCCTGGAGATATTTAAAAGATGTGTGATGTGATGCTTGGGGACACAGTTTAGTGGTGGACTTGGCAGTGCTAGGTTAACAGTTGGACTCAATGGTTTTTGGATGGACTTTTCCAAGCTAAATAATTTGATGTCTCTGGACCCACTGAGGTGTTCTTCAGTGGGAGGATTAGGGCTCTGACCCTTGTTTCTTGAGCAGCAGGTGCTGGGGTTTTGAAGAGATGACCAGTCTGACTACCTGCAACTGCCTTGGTTTGAAACTTTTAATTGGTTGTATAAGCCTGGAAAAAGCTGAGGATGGGACACAGTCACTTGCAGAAATGGAATATTCCAGAATGCAAATGCATCAGCATCAAAGATGTAAAATGCCTGATTGAACAGTGACTGCAACATGGGCAATATGCTCTCTATTTTCAAGATTAATGTTCATGTCTAGGCTGCTGTCATCACATCATGGGGCTAGAATTGGAATACTTGAAAAAGCTTGCAAGTCCCTTTCAGAGTTATTTGCTTAATGGATAAACAAGATAGAATCTGCAAATAAGAACTAAGCTTTAGTCATGTCATTTCACAGCATTAACCCTCTGTTTATCTAAAAGCTGTTAAATTTGCTAGAAGAGATAGTATCAGTTTGCAGTTCAGTTATGTTTTCTGTGTCAACCCTCTTCTAATTGTCTAATTTCCAGAACTTGAATGCACGTGAGGTGAATTTTTAATGGCACGGATTAGTGCAAGGTTGAGGAATTACATATCTTCCTCCTGGTTCTGATACTGTGGGGAGAAAATGATCTGATAAAAATGCATCGTCCTGAGGGCATTCACCTCTTCAGATTTTATGATCTTTATTTTGGATGCTTTTTGAGGGGGTGATATCCAGATGTTACTGATAGAGAGTATTGTTAAATTGTGTTGGTTGACTGTTTTATCAAGATGGAAGAGAGTTTCTTTTGACATTTTGTTTATTAATGGTTAAACCAAGAAAACATTTTGCTTTCCAAAACCACTTTTTAGCAAAGGCCATTTGGAGGATGATCTCTAAGACTAAGACTACCTGATATATTAACTAGCTTGTAATTTGTTATCCTTCATGATCAGATCATGATGGATGGATCAAATCTGAAAGGATGACTGATCCTTCCAGATCAGTCCTGCCTGTTTGGTCAGCCTTTTTCCATCTTAAGCATCACATAGAGTATTTTGTAGAAGTTTAAGAACAGAAATGGAATTCTTCATATTAAAAGATGCAGCAAAGGTGTAGGGTTAACTCTGCTTTTGCGTATAGGTAGTATGTTAGTGTGACTTCTTTGCTGCTGACAAAAATGTACTGGAAATCCATCTGGGGAAAAAAGGCAGTTGCTTGTTTCAGTAATTCCTTACAAAAAAGATACTTTGGCTTTTGCTTTCAGATGCCAAGTGTCTCTCATTGTTTGTAGTCCATGGGCTGCAGGTCAAGGAGAAAAAATGCTGAAAAGTGGCAGTGAAAACAGGTGATTTATCATGAGCAATCCCCCCAGAGTTGTGGTCACTGCTTGGCAGGTAATTTATGTTGTTGAAATGTTTTTATCAACTAAGATGTGTTAGCATAAGCCCTTTTCAGAGAGGTTTTAATGTGTACAATACAATACTTTCATCTATTCAGTAGATCTGGTCAGTTGACTGTACACAGCAGTGTATGAAAGGACTGCTTTTTCTGTTTGTAGGAACAATTAGCTATCGTATTCAAGTTGTCACATTATTTCATCTTCCGCGTAAAATGTTCACTTGATATTGGATTTTGGGATTTGGCTCAGAAAATACCTTTTAAAGACTTCAAGGCAGTCCATTTACTTAGGGCAGAGATGTCCAAATGGCTTTGTCACCAAGTTTGTCACCAGTTAATGTGATTTATTTTTAATGCACACATTTGAAGTCCCTGCAGAACTTTGCAGTATTATCAGTTTGCTTGTAATTCTTGGAAGTGAATGCCAGAAGTTACTACATATGCTAGATGCACTGGTGCTGTTCAGATAAGGGGTTTTGCAGAACTGTTTCCAAACTGCACAGCATTAGAGGATGTCTTCACTTGTACTATGTTGCCATTAGTCTTTTACCTAGGTTTTTTGCTTTTTAATACTCTGAAATACATTGGACTCAAGTAACATGTATAATCTGGAGTCTTTAGTGTTCTAATTTATAAAATGCAGATAATGATATGGCAGGAGACATAACAATCTTACGAAAAACCTACTTTCATCCTGGACACTCTTTGGAAATGTTTCTCCCAAAAGTGTTTGGAAAGTGACAGCTGCATCCTATGAGCAAGTTGGCCTTATTTTGCCATGAAAAAATTCGAGCAGCTAACTAGTACTTAATAACGAAAACTTGTTTCCTTTGAAATTTCCTGAGTCCCATATAGAAATTTGTAAACACATATTTGCTCATTGTTCTTAATGACTGAATCTTTCCTTTTCTCCTTGTATTTTTGTGTGGTACCACTGAATTCCATGTTTGCACCCTTGCTGTAAACTGTCATGCTTATGTAGGACAGCAATCTTCATTGCCAAGATTATGAATTTAAGGAGAGAGACCCTAGCTTGTCAAAATAAACACTGCCCACTAACACCTGAGTTAACAAAAATGTCAATGTGTCTCTAGATCTTTATTTTCTTGCTGAGTCCTGATACACATCTATAATGTATACTTACCTTTTTTACAAGCTAGCCTTATAGGTTGATCCCCAGTGTTGCGAAGGTAGTGGAGGACAGGTAGGGGTATATATATGAGATTAAAAAAAGTTTAAATTTGTAGGACAGAGATGCTGCTTTGTATGAGAGGTGGGGTGAAATGGTGATCATTTTGATAAAAAATGGAACCAGTTTAATCATATCAAGAACATTCTGTCACAGAAAATGTGGTGGCATGTGTTTACTGTAATCTCCCACAAAAAGCAGTCATTGCTATCATAACTAAAACCATCATGCCTGAAATGATGGAGAGTAGGATAATTCACTTCCTGTGAATGTAATTGCTGTACTAAAGATTCAAAATGAAATTCATGCAGTAGGAAAGTAGCTATGATGACATTCATTACAGCTGTGAAAGAAAATTCATTGGGAATTTATGCAGAAGATACTTATGTGATGTTACTGAAACAGCGAGATAAAAACGAGGTTTTGAATGGACTCCAATTTGGAAATGACTCAGGACCCCTGGTCCTGTTCTTTTAAACCTATCTAGAGTATGTATTTCACTAGAAGAAACTGGGTTGGAAACACAAGGAGATCTTTGCTCTTAAGAATTTAAGAATGAAAAGGTATCAAGCTGGCTTGAAGAAAGATGAACATTATGTGCTGCTTTCTGTTTTGTCCCTTGAACATTGACTATCCAGGGCTTTGAGTTTGCTCAGAGATGTACTAGTATCTTTTGGTGGGTACATAGTCTGTGACTTCAAAATCAACTGAATGTGGTTTGTTGGTTTTGTGTGTGTATATGTGAGTGCAGTTTTAGGTTTGGCGGTTTGGTTTTTTTTTTGAATAAGGATGGGGAGGCAGATAAATGATTAAGACAATTTATTGCCACGTGTAGAAAGAAGTAAAGTTGCAAAGCAATGTGCATTTTTAAGAGGTGGTCTTGTATCTCTAAAATTCTCTGGTGGCACCGAAGGAACCTGTTGAGGATTAATTTTGGGCATGAGTTGCCTAAGGCTGTATATCTAATAAGGCATCACTATATTATATATATATATGTATTAAAAAACAAACAAAACCAAATCCCTCAAAACTCCCAAACAAAAATTGGGACCTTTAAATTCTGACTTTTCCTTAGTCTTGGCTGTATTTGCTCATAAAATTACAAATATTTGTTACTTTGAGTAGTTGTTCCTTAAATAAATTATTAGATGTTTAGTACAGCAACTTTTCAGAAGTCCAGTTGCTGCTGCTGAAGGATGTTGCTGTTCTACCAAAAGCTGATTCTTTCAGTGTTTCATAATGCCTCATTCTTGTCACCTGCTGGAAATGTAAGTTAATGGCTGAATGTGCGTTGTGTGTTGATAGCCTCTTGAAAGGGTAATCGTATGAAGTCCCCGTAACCCAAGGGGAAGTGGTCAGTGATGTTCTATACCACTTAGGCACACATCAGCCTACGGGGCTGGATGAGATCCACCCAAGGGTGCTGAGGGATCTGGTGGAAGTGCTCACTGTGCCACTTTCTATCACTTACCAGAAGCCCTGGTTAACCGGGGAGGTCCCAACTGACTTCAAGTTGGCAAATTTGGTCCCAAAAATGGCTGGAAGGAGGATTCAGGGAACTCCAGGCTTGTCAGTCTGACCTCTGTGCTGGGGAAGTTTATGGAGCAGATCATCTTGAGTGCTATTGCAAGACACATACAGAGCAACCAGGTGATCAGTCCCAGTGTGGATTTATGAGAGGCAGGTCCTGCTAGTCTGACCTGGTCTTCTATGACAAGGACCTGTTTAATGAATGAGGGAAAGGCTGTGGATGTTGTCTACCTAGACTTTAGTAAAGCCTTTGACACTGTTTCCCACAGCATTCTTCTGGAGAAACTGGCTGCTTGTGTCTTGGATGGGTAAAAAACTGTCTGGGTGACCTGTCCCAAAGAGTGACGGTGAAACAGAGTTAAATCCAGTTGGCAAAAGGGTTGTCAAGCACTGGAACAGGCTGCCTCTGGAAGCGATGGAGTCACTATCCGGAGAGATGTTTAAAAGACATGTGATATGGTGCTTAGGGACATGGTTTAGTGGTGGACTTTGCAGTGTTGGGTTAACTGTTGGATTTGATCTTAAGTTTCTTTTCTAACCTAAATGATTTTATGATTCTGTATCTGGAGAGAAAGGAAAGGCCAAGAGGGAGCAGGGGAAAATCTACAATTTGGTACAGCAACAACAAACTAATATCAGGTTGTGAGAACATTAACTGGAGAGTGGTAACAATTTCATAGAGCTGCTCTGAATTTCCTCTTTAGATGAACCTGGAGGCTAAGCTTCTGTGCAGTTTAGGTGATGCAAGGAGTCTATCTCTTTCCTTTGGGAGACAGCTTTGAGGCAGTTCAGCCTTGGAGCTGGTGCCAAATCCCCTGATTTCCTTCTTAAGAAAGCTTCAGGTCCTTGTAAGTGTGCTTGACATGGTTTTATTATGCATAATATGGATGCTTTGTTAAAAAAACACCTCATATTTTCCTTTTCCTTGCTAGTCAAGGTAGGAGTGACAGAAACTCTTGACAGGTGTGAAGTATAGCCTGGAGACCAAGGAGAGTTTGTTATCCTTAATCTTCTCTCTTGTTAGTGTAGTTCTCAATTTGTACTTTTTGTTAGGGTATGGCATAGAATTTAACCAAATCAGCTTCAGGAGTTGCATTTCACTAGTTATTAGGTTTTTTTGGGAAATAATTTTGACTTAAAGCTAAATCCTGTTATCTGTTCTCTGATGTCTTGGTAATTGCTTCTTGTTACTAGTACTAAATGTCCATTTGATGGCTATGAACAGCATAATGATATCGTCAGGGTTTGCTTTAGAGGAAGCACATCTTTTTCCCCAAAGTGGAGCCTAACCCTACTTAATGGTTCATTAATTTCTGTGTACAGTTTTGAGATTTACTTTCCTACCTCGATATTTCTTCAGTGTTTGTAACTTGCAAGAGAAGTCTGTTTGTACATAAATGCATACTAGATACAGAAAATCAGAGCACTGAGCAGAGACTGTTGTCTTTCTGTTAAATTGTGGTAGTTTGTTAGAACATTTCCTAAGAGAAACAGAGAATGAGGTAGAAATGTAGTTATTAAATGGAATATATTCCATTCTATTTGGTGGCAAAAAGGGTGCCAGGTTATCCTTGCTCCCTTAATATCTGGATACTGGAATAATGATAGCTGTTGGAAATACACTGCAATCAGTAAAGAGCTCCAGCTACTTAACCAGTCAGTGTTTCAAAAGGAATTTCTCTGAAGGTGATGACATTTGAATTTAGGATTTCATCCATTTAGCAATATATAAATTCTAATGATTAGTCACAGAAATCAGTTTTTTTGCTAGCTACAAGTAAATTTTTAACTCTTTCTGAAAGATGAAAGTATTTGTAGGGACCTCATTCTTAAGTGTCCGGTCTTAAATCTTTCATCAAGGAGCAAAATGGCTTCGGTTTTGTCCTGTTTCTTTGCTTCCCAGACCCAGAAGCAGGTGACTTACAAAGTTTCTGTTTTGCGTGCCTTGCCAAACACAGAAAAGTTTCAGATAGCTCAGAGGTTTGTGCAGTCAGATAGCAGTTACTGCTGGCTGAACTCAGAAGACAGAATTATTCTGGATAATGATAGATTGCTGTGCGTCTCTCGAGGGAATGCTTTGCATCTGTCAGCGTTTGTTTTCCTTCTGTCTGGGCCGTTGGAGAAATACTAGTGCAGTAATTTGGATACCAGATGGAAAAGAGAGCTCACTGAGGGCAAACGTTTTCTGGGAAATAAAAAAATAAATACATATGTAGATTAGAATCATAGAATAGTTAGGGTTGGAAAGGACCTTAAGATCATCTAGTTCCAACCTCCTGCTATGTGCAGGGACACCTCCCACTAAACCATGCCACCCAAGGCTATGTCCAACCCAGCCATGAGCACTGCCAGCGATGGAACATTCACAACTTCCCTGGGCAACCCATTCCAGTGCCTCACCACCCTTACAGTAAAGAATTTCTTCCTCAGATCCAATCTAAACTTCCCATGTTTCAGTTTGAACCCATTACCCCTTGTCCTCTCAGTCCAGTCCCTCATGAAGAGTCCCTCCCCAGCATCCCTATAGGCCCCTTTCAGATATTGGAAGGCTGCTATGAGGTTTCCACGCAGCCTTCTCTTCTCCAGCCTGAACAGACCCAACTCTCTCATCCTTTCTTCATACAGGAGGTGCTCCAGTCCCCTGATCATCCTCATGGCCCTCCTCTGGACTTTTAGAGTTCCATGTCCTTTTTATGTTGAGGACACCAGAACTGCATACAATACTGCAAGTGAGGTATCAGAAGTGCAGAGTAGAGGGGCAGAATCTCGTCCTTTGACCTGCTGGTCACACTTCTTTTGATGCAGCACAGGATGCGGTTGGCTTTCTGGGCTGTAAGCACACACTGGATCTGTTTCATCCTGTATAGGGTTTATGTGGTGAAGTTTTGGTAGCTGGAGGGGCTGTGGGTGTGGTTTCTGAGAGAAGCTGCTGGAAGCTTCCCCTGTATCCAACAAAGCCAATGCCAGCCGGCTTTAAGATGGATCTGCTACTAGTCATGGCTGAGCCCATCAGTGACAGTGGTAGTGTCTCTGAGATCATGTATTTAAAAAAGATAGGGGTAAGCTACTATGCAACAGCAACTGCAGGATATGAAACAGCCCTGCAGACACCAAGGTCAGTGCAGGAGGACAGGAGGTTCTCCAGGTGCTGGAGGAGAGGTCCCCCAGCAGCCTGTGGTGCAGCCCATGGAGGTCCATGGTGGAGCAAATCTTCAGCTCCAGCCTGTGGAGGACCCCACACTGGAGCAGGGGGTGCCCGGAGGAGGCTGTGAGCTCATGGGAAGTCCATGCTGGAGCAGGCTCCTGGTGGGATCTGTGGACCCATGCACAGATCAGCCCACTCTTGAGCAGGTTTGCTGGCAGGACTTGTGACTCTCAGGGGGACCCATGCTGGAGCAGGAATAGAGTGTAAGGAATCCTCCCCTGAGAAGGAAGGAGCATCAGAAACAACTTGATGAGCTGGCCACAATCCCCATTCCCCATCCCCCTGCACCACTGGGGGAAGGAGGTAGAGAAATCAGGAGTGAAGCTGCGGCTGGGAATTAGGGAGGGATGAGCAGAAGGTGTTTACAGATTTGGTTTTATTTCTCAGTATCCTGCTCTGATTTGGTTAATAATAAACTAATTTCCCCAATTTGAGTCTGTTTTGCCCATGATGATAATTGGTGAACGATCTCTCCCTGTCTTTATCCAACCGGTGAGCCTTTTGTTACATTTTCTCCCCCCTGTCTAGCTGAGGAGGGGAATGATAGACCAGGTTTTGTGAGCACCTGGTGTCCAGCCAGGGTGAGCCCACCACACATCCTTAGCATTCCTTTTCTCTTTCTCGGCTGTTTCTCTTATGAATGTTGAATATTGTTTTGCTTTATCACTGTGTTAGGTAAATTTTCAAGAACAAAATGTAAAAAGGTGCTTTTAACACAAGTTTATCAAATTGTGCTATTGTCTTTGGCTGTGAAAGTGTATTCATTTTATCAGGAAGATAAACATTCTGAAATTCCTCCTCAGCTCATCTAGCCTTGGTACGTAAAGCTCATCATGGGCAAGGGTGAATTGTGTTAGTTGTAGCTTCCTGTTGAAATATTTGCAGTGCATCAACAAAAACCTGTCAGGATAGTAGGAGAGGACTAAACTGGGGGAGTGAGAGGGATGATAATGCTTTCATGACTATGCACATTCATAGGTATAAAGAAAAACCCCCACATAAATAGCATCATTTAAAATCCTAAAATTGGGTCCTAGAAGAAAATTCCATGTGGAACCAGAAAAGTTAAAGGAAAGGATGCTTTGCTGTATTAGTTAAATACAGTTTTTGGGTTTGGGGAAGAGTCTTCTAGAGGTCATACCTCCATTTATTGTGTTACCAGCAGTGTCATTCCTATAGCAGTGTTTTGGTCATTTGTTTTAGCAACATAGTTATTTACTGCAACTTGGAATTTATATGGGAGCTTTCCCTGCTTCAATGTATAATTGCTGTAGATCTTTTCTAAATAGGACTGAATGAGTTTCCTTTGTGGTTTTAATATTGTATTTCCATCTCTTTGTGATCTACACAAGAATACTTGGTTTTTCTGGACCTAAAGTATAGGCAGAAATAGCAAAGCTCAAGGTAAAGTTTAATAAAGTTGCTTTTGCTTTTTGCTAACCTTTTAGTTATCTAATTTATGGCTGGATAAGCTGTCAACCTGAACATCTTGTAATGGTCAAGCCATTAGTTTAGGGTACTGTTCTGTGTACTATTACAGCGCAGAAACATTTAGTAACTTGAAAATGGTCAGTGTTCAGAACAGCAAGCTAATTAACTCCAGTAGAGCACTAGGAATGACATTAGATAACCAGTCATTATTAAAAGGCTGTGAAAAGTTGTGAACATAAAACTTTATTAAAATGAAAACATTGTTGAATTAATCCAAGTTAAAGCTGCATCAGATGGCTTTGGAGTTATCATCAAGGTTGCTTCTGAATGTGAGGAAAATGGTCAATTTTAGGGCTACCTCCAAGGGTTTTGGAGAAATCTTTTAATAAAAGCTCTGAAATTATTCAGTACTGTAATACTGCTTTTACCAAGTAGTTGCATCTGGTAAACACTGTGCAGAATATCTTCTGTTAGCCAGAGTAGTTGGAGCTTGGGGATTGTAGTGATAAAACTGGTGAAAGTTCTGCTGGCATCAATGAGAAATTTAAATAAAATACTTCTGTCTATGAATTAAGTAAAAAAAAATCTCTACATCTGAAGGTGTTGGTGATTTAGGACTTTGTCATGCTTGGAGTAATTGCTTTAATTAGCTATTAAACAGGTTTCAGGGTCAATGTGAGAACAGGTTTCTCTCATTTGATTTAGTAGGAGCAGTTAATGATTTTTTTTATTCTTATCTTTACTGTCTTCTTTAGAATTATTTACTTAGCACATGGAAGGCAACAGACATTTGCTATTATAAAATCAATTTCATGCCTGACTAAACTATCTCTTCCACCTCTGTCATTACTCTCGGTGCTTGGGGTGTTATCTTAGGCTTATTTGTGTTTATGCAACTAGATGGCAGTGGGCCTTTCCAATAATTATTTGGGGATTTTGGACCCTGCAGCAACACACAAAAAGATGATCAAGATAGCAGATTTTAATTATGCTTGCACAAGATTGTCATATTCCTTCCTTGTAGAAAAATGACTACTTAATTTTGGATAATGTATAAGGCACAGAGACACTACATAATTTCAGCTGGTTTTTTTCCCTTTTAAATAGAAGAAAACAGCTTCATAGAGAGACAAAAAAATGTTTATATAGAAACTCCTATTTAGTCACATAAGTAAGAGTTGTAAGTAAATGTCTGCAAAGCAAGATTGGCAACTAAAAGGTTGACTTTTAGTGTTTACAACATTCTATACATTTCCAATCTTATACCTAATGTGTTTATGCTTGGTTTTTAGTTTGGTTTTTTTTTATTATTATTTTGAGCTCATGAATCCATAATAATTCAATAGATTTCAGAGCAACTTTTGAATTCAAAAGAACTTAATTGTTAGTTGTTGGAATGAAATGATGTTTCCTCAGCAATTTTTCTGGATGTCTGGCATCTCTAAGTCAACTGAAATACTGTAGTATATATAGGAAAGGAAGAGGCAAAGAGCACATACCCGATTGCCACAGTGGCAAGCTGTGTTAGTATGTAGTCTTGGTGTAGGATAAGCTGAATTAGTTTGTTTTAAGTATCTCCCAGCAGTATTCAGGTTGATACCCTGTCATGGGTTGAGCAGCAGCAGTCACTTTTCTCCTTTAAGTAGTAGCTGGTGCAGCACTGTGGTTTTGATTTTCGGCTTGGGAACAGTGCTGATAGCACCAGTGTTTATAGTTATGGCTTAGAATGTTTAGGCTG
>JASSUY010015004.1:0-20776 GCA_032466535.1 Forpus xanthops
TCTTGTATTATTATTGGTGGTAGCAGTAGTGATTTATGTTATACCTTAGTTACTAAACTGTTCTTATCTCAACCGGTGGGAGCTGCATTCTTTCAGTTCTCCTCCCCATCCCCCCAGGACTGATGGAAGAAAGAGGGGAGAGTGAGTGAGCAGAACTGTTTGAGGACCTCAAACCACGACACATGGTAACATGTTTAATTGTCACTCCCTGCCTTTACCAGTCCATATCTCAAACCATGGCCCACCCACCATGCTTGTTCTGTTAATTACTTTCCTTAGCATTTCCTCTTTGGTGAAAGATAATTCATTGCTGAGGGTCAGTCTATTTGAGATGAGGTGAAATAGTAGACACTAGTAGTGGGTTATCTCCTTGTTTCTGTGTTGTCAACAAAATCATAAGATGTTTTCTGAAATTGGATAATTCATTATGTTCTTGAAAATCATTTTGCTGGAGAGAAAGATAAAAAGCATTGGGTGACACTTGCCTTACCCTGCTTTGCTGTCATTTGTCAGTGTAAATGTAGGAGCTACTTTCCCTCACCCCAGGCTTGCAACCTGAACATACCTATAATTAGGCTGTCTTTCTTCAAGAAAAGAATTAAAAAAGAAAGGAAATAAAACAATGGAAATTATAGTACCCAGCAATGTGAATTCAGAGTCTGAGAGGGATGTTCAAAGACTCTTCATGGCATGATATTAATTTTTATCACTGTAGGCTACTACATTTCTTAAACTTGCCTCTAAATATGTCTACGGGGTGCAAAATCACGTATACGTGTGCAAAATCACTTATATGCATGCAAAGTATTTCTTGCACAATCCAAAGGAGCATGGGGGAGTAGAATCCAGATCTGGGTTATCTAAGGAAGGAGGAGGAAGGGCTAGTCAGTGCAACACCCAAGGAAAGGACTAACGCAAGAACAGAAGTTGGCCTGAACAACTTTTAAAGGCTTGCATTGAAAATTTGAGTATGAAATTGTTTTCAGGATGAAAACACTTCTAATTTTTTCCAAAAGCTTTGTGCTGACTGTCAAAGATATTTCCCAGTGCTTCAAAATTGATGCTTTCTGGCAACTGCTTTGGAGAATTAATATTTTCTAGTAGTTCTCCCCCATCTGCCCACAAAATGAAAAAAAAACCCAACCCAAAAATACTTTGTCAAAAAAAAAAAAATCGTGAGTAGATCAATCTGACATTATTTGTGTTCAGGAACTGATATATATAAACAAACATTGATATCAGTGTCACTGATCTGTTTGAAAGCTGGCTCAACATCTGTTACTGTTTGGCAGAGGGGCACAGAATGTACAGCTTGTTAAAGCCTTGAAAAATGCTTTCATATTTATTTAATGATTGATATTTCATTGCAATTACTAGCCTGATAAAATTTTTCACCAGAGGTAAAAGGATGAGAGAAGTTAAGGAACAGGCACATCTGCCAGTCTTGGGAGATCCAACAAACTTCTAAATGAGATTCAGACTTTGAACTCCTTTCAAGTTTATTTTCATCCCGAAACCCAGAGAGGATAGTAATGGGCTGAAAGGAAGCACACTGTATTGTAATAAAATGTATCTCAGAGGAGCATTTGTGATGAGTCTCTAACCATTTTCACTAGTCAAATGTTTTCCATGGAGAGAGAATGGGAAGCTGATTGTTTTCCTAGCAAGTGAATGCCACTATATGCATGAGCCTTCTAAGCTTCTAAAAGTCATGATCCTGCTCCTGTACCCTGCTCTTGTGAGGCCTCACTTGGAGTATTGTGTGCAGTTCTGGTGTCCTCAACATAAAAAGGACATGGAACTGTTGGAACAAGTCCAGAGGAGGGCCATGAGGATGATCAGGGGATTGGAGCACCTCCTGTATGAAAATAGGATGAGAAAGTTAGGGCTGTTCAACCTGGAGAAGAGAAGGCTGCATGGAGACGTCATAGCAGCCTTCCAATATCTGAAGGGGGCCAATAGGGATGCTAGGGATGGACTATTCATTAGGGACTGTAGTGATAGGACAAAGAGTAATGGGTTCAAACTTAAACAGGGGAAGTTTGGATTGGATATGAGGAAGAAATTCTTTACTATAAGGGTGGTGAGGCACTGGAATGGGTTGCCCAGGGAAGCTGTGAATGCTCCATCGCTGGCGGTGTTCAAGGCTGGGGTTGGCATAGCCTTGGGTGTCATGGTTTAGCGCGAGGCATCCCTGCCCATAGCAGGGGAGTTGGAACTAGATGATCTTAAGGTCCTTTCCAACCCTAACTATTCTATGATTCTATGACTAAGATGACTTTAAAATATTTCTTAGAAATTATAGTAATTGTGCGTTGTGGTTTAACTGAAGTTGGCAACTAGACACCACAGAGCCACTTGCTACCCTCTGTTCCTGGTCGTAAAACATGTCTGTTAAGATAAGAACAAATTGAAATAAGGCAAAATTTGATAACAATTAACAGTAATAATAATAATAGAATTAACAAAAGCAATAAAACTCACAAAAAACAAGTGGTGCACAATGCAATTGCTCACCACCCGCTGACCAATAACCTGACCAAAGTAGTGATTGGTTCTGTGACTCCCCCCAGTTTATATATTGGGCATGATGTGCTGTGGAATGGAATACCTTTTTGGCTAATACAGGTCAAGTGTCCTGTCTCTGCTGCCTTTTGGCTTCTTCTGACACAGAGCATGAGAAACTGAGAAGTACTGCATCACGGTAAGTGCTACTGAGCAACAACTAAAACATTGGCTTGTTATCAGTATTATTCTCATAATTAATCCAAAGCAGAGCACTGTACCAGCTACTAGGAAGAAAGTTAATTCTATTCCAGCTGAAACAAGAATGTGTAGTCATAATCAGAATGGAGTGAGACTTCTGAAAACACTGTTACGAATTACTGTGAGCAAGAAGTATATTCAGAAAAATGCAGTTCATTAAATGTCTGAAAAGTTGGATCTTGAAATGATGGAAGATGACAGTTGTCATCTTAAATTTTGAAGTGTTTTATTGAAAAAATTCTTAATTTGTTTACATTTGAGATACATTAGTATTTAAATCAAATTTTTAAAAACTTTAATCTAACTAAATATTATCACCAGTTTTGTAATACCAAAATCTCTATATGCATGTCTGTGCTGTTCATTAAGATGCTAAATGGATATCCCCACACTGATGTTAAAAGAGGTAGAAACAGAAGACTATAATCACTCCATTTGGCCCAACCAATTTGTTGTTTAGCCTGGAAGCAGGTGGCATCAGCAGGAGCTGAGGGTCAGAATTAGACTCATTAGTAGTATTTTGCAGTGCTTCATGGATGATGGCCCCCTTTGCTTGCAGGCAGGTTGAGATCTCCTGCAAGAAGCACAGTGCCCAGAGCATGTGCACTTCCCTGTGGAACCAGTGGCAAAGTTGCTCTGTCTTTGCGGAGATTAACTGGCTAAACATCAGGCTCGTATCTTTGGTCACACTGGCACACTGGGGTTTTTGTTAATACTGGGCTGAGGCAAACCACACAGTTGTGTTTTCAGGCAACTGAATTTATAAAACTAGGTCTTTAAAATTAGTTTCTTCCTTTACCTTAGCTACAGCTGTAACAACCAGTATTTCAAAGCAAAAGAGCAGGTATAACAAAGCAGCTGGCAGCTCTCTTGGAAACTACAACCGCAGGTAAAAAGCCATTTTTATGATGGTATTTTAGAACGTTGGTGTATTTTGATATATATAATAATCTTCACTTTAGTATATTATAATGATATGTAAGTTAAGTTTACAAAATCAAGCAATAAAATTGGAAAAGGCCAGAATTTAGGTTGCCTGTGAGCTGTTGTGAACATACATCATGGCACAATCTTTGCTCTTCATAAGACCTCTCAATCACTATTCGTCCCAGTATATTCTTTTGTGGGTTTGTGCTCAAATCGTTTCTGCAAGCAGCAGAGAGAATTCTTCTGGTTTTAGTTTCTTTGTTGAACTATTGAAAGGGAAATAATGTAAAAGTCTGCATTTGAACAAATCCAGTATAATGCACACTTACTGAGAGCACAAGTGCTAGGCATTGATCAACACAGGTTGATCATGTGATAATTATAGTGTTGGCTTTTTTTCCCATGATGCTGTAAATTGTATCTGTTTGAATTTGTTTTGCTGTTAGGTGAATTGCCTTTCTTTTAAAGCATAAAAGTTTTAGTGAATTATAGTACAAAGACTTCCAATCTGAGAAAACCATAGAAACATGGCTTCCAGCCTTGTTCTGGAAAACCACAGAATCTGCTCTCAGATTATCCTAAGTGAATAAATAAGTGTTGACTTGAAACAAAAACAAGAGTTTGAAAATTGTCACATCACTGACCCAAATTTTCAGTAGTTCAATGTCTGAAAACAGGAAAGTATTGGAGCTGTTTACCAAATGCACTGAACTGAACTTGTTTGCAAAGATGTTCCCACTTTTTCAACCCTTGACTATATTTGTGTCCGGGTTTCGTCCAGGATAAAATTAATCTTCCTAGTAGAAATGCTGTTTAATCTCTCATTCCCTTCCACAGCTGAATTCTTTAGTAGATTAAAAATGAGTGTTTACTAGATATTGACAGTCTGTAATGAAAGAAAAAATAAATTGGACTATTGTGACTTCAAAAACACAAAACCAGTTGATGCTAAAAGTAAAATTGTCTTTCCCAAGCATGGGACACATCAATGTAAGTTTAATTTATAGTAACATCATCACTACCATCTTTGTGCTTGTCAGCATATTGAACAGTTGCTGGCAGATGTCTGGCAATAAGCAATAATTATGAATCTTTCCCTCTTGTATTATTTCTATTTTATTCACGTTTTAAATGGAATCACACAGTTTCTAGACACTTCAGGTATGTTCATGTGCAGTCTATGGTGTACACACAGCACAGCATAAGCCAGCCTGTTTTCTTAGGTGAAATATATGCAAGTCTAAAAATAACTCAATGAACATATGTGCTAAAGTGCTTTGAGGTAACCTTTATTTTCTCTCAACTTAATGTAATAAAACTAGAGCCAAGCACATGCTGTTGCAGCTCCTTTTGCACAGTCATACATCACTTCTTAATGCAAGAAGGAAACTGCTGATACGTATATAATATATGATGTGCAGAAAGTACTTATGATAGGACTTAAAAAAGGAATGTAGCATTTGTAAAGAACTTCAACTCCAGTAAAAGAGATGGCCTAGAGGGAGAATAAATTTCTATAGAAATTTCTTCCACTTTAAGAGCTTTATACTTAGAGATCTCTTGCATTATGATTACCAAGTGTTCATTTTCCTGTGCTTTGTGTTAAATGAGACCAAAGTCTGTGCACCAGAAGTCTGTCCCAGAGCACCTTAAATAATACATGGGCCTCATTCACTTTCCTGTGGGTTTTCTTCAACGCCACAAAATAAGTGATTTGAGCTGCTTCTATCATCTGAGGGGTAAAGCACATTGATATGTAGCTGAACAAACATTGCTCTATTTTGGCAAGTCATGTGTGCTCTGTTCAGTGGAAAAAGGTTTGTCAGATTACATTACTCACACTTGTTAAATTGGCTAAAGCATTTAAAATGTGAAAGAAGATTGCTTGTGGAAAAGAAACTAAGCTTGTGTCTCTTAAAAACCAAACAACTGCTTAACAGTGAAAGGCTATGGATGCCAAGGAAAGGCTATTGCTGATCAGCCTGACAGAGGAGCTGGAGGGAAGGAGGAACAGATGAGGAAGCTGTGTGCCGAGAAGTGTCAGAGACAAGAGGAGATACTGTGCATGGAAGTTTAATACAAACAAAAAGCTGACAAAGGCACCATCCAATCCTTTAAAATTCTGCATCTCCCTAATTAATGAATTAATAGATCTTAGAACAATGACAATGAATAGTGCGGAAAGGGTATTATCTGTTTTCTAGTTTGTGTGTCTTATTTCTTGGCATGGTAGAACTAAGTGAGGAAGGTGGCATTCAAGTCTTCAGTTATATCAGTGTTTTTTTTTGTCTGGAACTGCTTTAGGCTCATGCAGTGCCCTTCTTATAACACCATGTCTTGTAAAGTTCAAAAACAACCCTAAGTTTGAATCTAATATTTATCTGTGGGTGAGTGAAAGAGCCGTCCTGTAATTTAGAGTAGTACCTTTTAGCTGGTTTGCCTCAAGCCAACTGAACACGACAGATACTACATTTCCTCTTAAATTTCTTAACATAGTATTTGTTCTCGGTGTATTTTTTTTTTTAATAGAAGGTATTTTTATGCTACTGTTCACAGTTAAGAAATGCTTTTTGTCCATATTTGTGTTGGAAACTATGGCTTATTCTGATAAAATACAGCATAACTGTAACTGGAAATTTATCAAATTTGGATAAAATAATTTCTAAAAGCATATAATAAAATTTAATTAAGGCATGATTTATGTTTTTTTATATAAAGATTTGCTTCTATGTTAAAGCTTTTGCATCACAATGCATATATTGGAAAAATATGTGAGGTCTTTGGTAGCAGATTGATTCAACAGCTCATTGTGTGGGATTGACATTGTTCACGGTTTTGTTTTTTTGCTTGCCTTCATAATTATTTGCAATTCTTCTCCATATTTGATCTTCAAATACCCCTAATATGTGTGGGTGTTGGTTTTTTTTGTGTTTTTTTTTGGGGGGGGGAGGTTGAAAAGATAGTAGGGAAACTTTAAAATTGATGAACTCCTAAAAAATTCTAAAATACAAGGTTTCCAGTTATCATGGTTATTATAACGTTAAGTGACACTGTCAAATTGGAACAGACAGTTCCTATCACTTAGAGTCTCACACTGATTTTGTTTTGTGGAGTTTAGGGAGACAACTGTGAGTGAACTACAGGCAACCAGTAATGATTGGTAATTACCTGTGCACCACTTGGTAGGAGCTCCAGCCTACTTTTTCAGGCTTCTCTTTTTTATACTGGGTTGTGAGCTTAAAACATTCTCTGCAGGTGGGTTTACTGCTAGTCTGAATGCTGAGGCGGGTGCCCCAAGGCCAGACCAGAACAACACGTACTCATTTGCTTCTGTCTTAGCAGGGTGTACAGAAAGTGGAAATATTGTGGGGTGTGACTGACTTCTTACCTGTCTGTAACAGCAGCTGAAGCATGTCAGATTAGCCTCGTCTCACAGAGAGCTTTGACTTGAAGGCTTTAGCTTCTTTAGCCAAAGCGAAACACCCCACCCAGTCTCAGGGTGGATTTTCAGTAAGCTCTGGTCAGCAAGCAAAGAACTAAGACAGTGATATAATAAATAAGGGGAAGGATTTTTAGCTTTAATGCTCCCCCATTGGAAAAGAAAAGTTACTTGAAGGGAGATGAGAGCAAAGGAGCTGGGGCAGCCTTTTTGACAGCCGTGTTGCCGATCGCAGATGAAGAAGACAGGCCATCTCTATGGGGAGTGCCAAATTTGGCAGATTTTTTTGTCTCCTATCAGAAGGTCACAACGTAGTGGGGCGATGTATTACATACAAATGCCATATGGTGCCACTTGACAATACTGCTGTAATTAAAAATAACACCTGAACACCGTAAGACTACTGTGGATTTCAGGAATATGTACTTTTCAATCTATATCTTATTTGCAAGTTTCTCATTCTGACTACTTTCATTCAAAGGAGATGAACTATGCTTTTTACATTATGTTTTCTACAGCAAATTACTAGAAATACTGAAATATCCAATACAGAATGTAAATAAACACATCTCTAACACAGCCAGTAATCCCTTTACTGTACATGCTGCAAGCATAGCAAGAGACAAGTTTTCCACTTGGAGTATTTAATCCCTTTCAAGATAAAATTCTTAAGTTAGACTTAAATGCAGCATGTAAAATGTTAATGTAAGTAATTCTGCTTTTGTTACCTGTGAATTATGGTGATGTGAATATCTGCCATATGCGGTCTGGGAGTTCACAGAAGAACCTTATCTAACTACTGTTAACCAATCATTAAAAGTTTTAAACACGTATAATATGCTCAAGTACAGTAACTTAGCTGATTCCACTAACACCGCTCAAAGAGAGATATTTGTACTACAGTGGTTATTAAGATTAAGGTAGTTCTGTGTTATGGAGAAAAAGACATTTGCAAACGACAGTTACATCCATTTAAGTAGATTGCTATGTAAAAACCATAGTATTGGAGTCTTCTTTCAGTGATAGTTGTCTTTGCCTCTGCTGAAACATGCTACTTTTGAATGCTTGGGATGGCATTTAGATATAAAACCAACTCATCCAAAAGCAGACCTGCAACAATTAGATAATAATGCCTTGATGCTGCAAAAAATGATTAAAATAATTTAATGATCCAAGACTTGATCTGGCACAAGAAGAAATAGTTGAGTGGAAATAGAAATGAGGTTGTGCAGGCTGGGACTGTACCAGTGGGTTAGATGGTGAGTTTCACCTTTCCTGGCTTGTCCTCCTTTTGTCTGCTTGTTGTTTCTTTAGGACAGGGATCACCTGCAACTGCATGTGTGTTGTAGTACATGACATTGCACCCTGGAATCTTGGAGCAGGGGTTGCATGTTAAAATTATGCCCTTGTTGTAAGAGTATAGAGTATGATAGAAATAATAAGGATGTTCAGAGGATATGGTTTCTTTTTTTTCTTGTAGCAGTCATTTGTGTAATGTGATTACAGGAATAATTTGGCATGTAAAGTTGAAGTATGTGTGGATGGATAGGTTATCAGGAGAAAGTTGTGAAAGGGAAAGAAAAGAGTCAGGAGAAATGTATAGAGTTAAAAAAGAGAATAGACACAAAGACAGTATTTCATATGGGAGGAAAAGCATCCCTGGAATTTCAAGGAAATTGTCTTCAAAACCTTTTCATATTAAGGATGGGTGAGCTAAGGGGGCAAGCAGTAGCAAGTTGGGGAAAGATTTCAAAAAGCAACAGATGCTTTGATCCCCTTTCATGCCTAGTATCTGAAGTTTTATTTTGAATGCAGCATTGCACACGGCACATGACACACTTATAAAAGAATGTGGTCCTAACGACTTGTCTCAGAATAGGGAAAAAGCCTTTTAGGCAGCTTTTCAGGCCTCCAGAGGCCCTGTGAGTCTAGCTATTTGAGGTGGCTCAGCAGTCTGATTTGCTGCTCTCTTAATACCACTCTCCATGCAAGCCTGCTGCTGTCAGCCCCACTATAGCAGAGTGCAGCTTATAATGAAGGCAGAATGCATTTACCTTTCAGAACAAAAGAAGGCCTTAGTCCTCTCAAAGGGTACACAACCACTCACACTGCTTAGTAGCCTGTATCCAAGCCTGCCCATTTCTTTGGAAGCGTGATGACATTTTGGTTAGTCAGCAGGAGGCAAACTCCAGCGACAGATTGCTGGAGAGGCTTCAAATATGAAATATAAATCACATTGTTTTAAACTGCATTCAATATTCCACTAAATACATTATCACAAATCTTGCTCCCACTGCATCCTTAGACTATTACAAGAAATTTTCTTTGTCCTTGTATAGTGTATATAGGTAGTGGATTTCTATTTCTCAGGTGTCACCATACACAGGTCTCTAAGAATACAGGCCCAGGCTTCTTGTCTGGTTCTAATCTGTCAGTAACTGAGTTTCTCTGACTAATTACACAAGGCAGAAAAAGGGGAAGAGGCCATCATGACTCTCTTCCAGGGCTTTTTCTATTCAGACACTAGCTTGGATATGTTTTACGGATACTTCTCATGATGCTATGATGCTCCATCTGCTGTGCATTTATGATTCACGTAGTGATTTTGTGGTGGTTCTCTTGATAATTGGATGTAGATCTTCAGGAGCAGATTAAAAGCAAGCAAAATTCTTTGTGGCATACACAGTAATTGCTTTGTTGTTCTTCAGAAAGCTTAAGAGAAGTGGCAGGCACTTAAATGAGAATCTACTCATCCAGGATTTCCAATGAAAATGAAAGATGAAAAAAGGGCTAAAATTGACAAGCTGCTTTTGAAAACCACTCAAAAATGCTTCAATACACGGTGTTATTACAAACCAGTGCTACAAGTCATTTGTTTGGGAGGCATGAGCAAGCTAGAAGTGGTTTCGGACCTGAATTATTCCTCCTGGTAGCCTCTACTATTTAAAAAAGTATTGGACGCTATATATGAAAAATTTATACGGAAATATAATAATATAATAAAACTAGGAGTGGGAACAGGAAGAGTACTAAAGGGATAAAAGGTCATAGAGAAGACATGGTTATTATTTTTCTTCTTTTGTTGAAGATTATAAGCATCTCAAGGGATATGACAGAAATGCACAACCTCTTTGGACCTCACATAATGCATCTAGTGCAAAAGAAGCAAGACGTTCTTGTGAAAAATGAGTGATCAGTTTTGTAAAGAAAGATCACATGGCTTTGGTTTAGACTGCAAAGGACTCGAGTGGTGCAGCATTTAATGCCCTCTAAGGATTGATGAACTGGTTGCTGTGAAGAGGACAGAATGCTAACAGCAACTGGGAGAGGAGCACAGGCTGGAAAGTTGTGTCAGGAACTGTGAATTCTCTTCTAAACTATGAAATGTGTTCAGGTTTTCTTTTGCTTTGTCAGTGAGAGGCCATAAAGTGTTAGTTGAATGTAACACTGTGCAAGGAGTTTGTCAGACTGAAAAAAAGAGATTTTAGGGATGACTTTGTAGCTTAAATGAATTCAGTCTTCATTTACAAAAGAAAAAGTAGTGAAGTTACACTGCAGCTAATTCTCATGTATGTTCCTGCATATGCTTTTCCATCCCACTTAATCAAAATCATATACCTCCAAAAGAGAGGATGCTGTTATCTTACCAATTACATGGTATTAAAAAAAAATAAGTCCCAATGTCTAGATATACTGAACCTTGTTAAATATCTTGGGTTTATTCCAAAGTTCCATATCACTGTTGTCATGGGCTCAGCAGCAGCAGTAGTTGTTTTTTCTCCTTGGTAGCTGGTGCAAGTGCTGTGTTTTTGATTTTGGGCCTGCAAACAGTGGTGGTAACACCAGTGTTTTCAGTTACTGCTTGGTCTGACCAAGGCTTTTTGCATTTCATGCTCTGCCAGGGTGGTGAGGAAGCCGGAAGGAGGCCAGGAGGAAGCAGAGACAGGGCACCTGACCCAAACTGACCAAAGGGATATTCCATACCACAGCGTGTCATGCCCAGGGTGTAAAACAGAGAGTAGAGACCTGGAAGAGTGTGGGGGGTGCACCACATGATCAGGCTTTGTATCAGGTGAGAGGGGTGCACGGTGTGGTTGGGCTTGGTATCAGGTGATGGGGGTGCACTGCTTGGTGAGGCTGGGTGAACAATTGCATTCTCTTTCCTTGTATTTCTCTTGTATTATTATTGGTGTTAGCAGTAGTGATTTATGTTATACCTGAGTTACTAAACTGTTCTTATCTCAACCTGTGGGAGTTGCATTCTTTTGATTCTCCTTCCCATCCCTCTTGAAGTGGGGGGAAGAAAGAGGGGGAAATGAGTAAGAGAAAAAACTGCATGGCTGATTTACGGCTTCAACCACGACAACTGTGTAGCTCTCTAACTTTTTTTCCTACTATCCACAAATTGGTAGAGACACTCATAACATTGTCTTTGCAGGCATATGCTTTTGTTGTTTGATTGCTTTTGCCTTTTCTTATTTTGCTTTGCCACTTGCTCTATGGCAAGGATTGGATGTTACTAATGTCCATAATTGCCTTTAGGAAATGAGCAAATTGCCTGGAGAGCAGTAGAAATATGCTGCATCCATTTCTTACTATAAGTGAGTAAGATAATAAGATCACAGCTTCAACTTCCAGTGTCACCTGGAACTTGGTGCTGGGGGCTAGTGAGCTTTTTAGATGCATCATGTAATTATCAAGTATTTGAATACCTTGTGCAGACTAGCAGGGGACCGTGCTGTGGGTGTTGGTAGCCAGCCAGTTGTTAAACAGATGCAGGAAGTACACTGGTACCAAGGTGGGGTAAGAGCAAGCTGACAGGTTAATTGCTTAGCAAAGTTTGATAGTCGGTATGGGCTGTTGGATGGGAGCTGGCCTGTGAGTCATGAAATCTCATGCCTGTTTCTGGTTTCATCGCCTGTCTGCTGGCTGTCTGACACCAGCAAGTTGCTTTTCCTGCCAATTTCTTGGGCAATTTACGTGCCCTCACTATTAGCAAGGAAGCTTCTGGAGGTATGGATTGTCACAGACTATTCGTGTACACGGCTGTCAAAAGCAGGCTGTCAGGTCCTGTGCTGTTCTTAGCTGTCAAAAATCCCAGACTCTTTGTAACTGTCAAAACCTTTGGCAGAATATTTTGCTGTGGCCATCCCTATTTTGGGGTTTCTGCCTGCTTCTTCCTGTTTCTGGCAATTACCAACTCCACTGCTGTAGTGTTGCATCATCCCCCAACACACTCTGGGCTACTCTACAATTTAAGGACTGCCCAACAGGCCTTGGCCTTTGTATAATGAGATGGGTGGTGGAGCATCCCTTGACTGTACTAGGAACTCATACATGGCTAAAGAAGGAGGCGCCAATCATACCAGGAACTCCTGACACATGGTGAAGGTGGAAAGTAAAACCAGGGAAAAACAGTCATCCCTTGGCAGCTTCAGAACATTCCCTCCCTTGATTGCAGTCCAAGTGGAATGGTGCCATTGTTATTGGCATTTTCTTTCTAAAAATTACCAGCTCAGGTTATGGCCAGGATGTAAATTTACTAATGACTAAGCCAATCATCTTGCGACCTTATAAATAGTGGTCCTAATTGAGGCTCTTTGAGCTCTCCTACACTGCAGCAAGTGGCAACCAGCATGTCCTTCTAAGTAGGATGCCTCCCAGAGTTTGCAAACAGAGGACAATCACAGAAAGACAGGACCTGAGGTGAAGTCCCCCCAGTCCTCAAACTCAACCTTCACCCTTTGAGAAATGCTGAGAGATGTGAATATTTCACTGACCTTGATGGGGAATTTTTAACAGGTACCTTTACATGTCTTTGTGTGTGTGTGTGCGTGCACGTGTATATAGAGTTATAGAAAACATAGTAAATTCTATTGACTCACTTTATAACATCCACCTTAAAACTGCAAACTGCTGCTAGAAGAAGGCCTTGTAAAAATTCCTCTGTGATGAACTGAAGCACTTGTAGCACTTCAGAGATATGCTGTTGATCATGTTTTAGACTAAGACTTGATCCATCTGAAGCTAGGCTTTGTCAGGAGTTTAGAAAACAAAGGGGTCCTCTCTGAAACTCATGACTCAGTGAAAGGGTCTCCCTTGCCCTTTCTCACCTCCAGTTTCTATACGTATAATTTCAACTTTATTCTACTTTGATTTTCCTTTTATGCATCCATTAGGTCTAAACTGTTGACCAAGTCAAAGATTAAGACTAGATCCAGCTGCACCTAGGCTCCGTCAGGAGTTTTGAAAGGAAGGGAGTCTATTCTGAACCTTGAGACACAATAAAAGGATCTCCCTTATCCTTTTATGCCTTCAGTCTCTGTATCAATCCTTTTTATCTTGATCTTACCATGATTTTCCTTTGTCTGCTTCATCCATGTAATAAGTAATAGGCGAACATTGCCATCAAATGCTGTTAAGTTGTACCTTTATAAATCATATTGAAAGATTTCAGTCTAACCTTTATTTATGATTTAAATATATTTTAGTTTTCATCAGCTGCAGAAGGATGTGGAAGGCCATAATAAATGTGGTTTATGTTCAATGATAATGTGAATTCCAGGGTTGGGACTACCTCATTTTGGGGAAGAACAAATGAGTTCTGAAATTTTTGCTGAACTGGAAGTTTGAAAATAATTATCTTTTGGGTAGATGCGCAGTGTTTTGCTTTCAGGCTTCTAACATTTCATTTTAAAATGAATGGAAAACAACTGTTAAAACAGCAAGAAACTTGTCTTACCAGTACAGCTATATGTTTGATACAGCACTGAAGTCTTAGAAGCCCTCTCCCTCTTGCTGGAAAGTGTATTTTGTCACTGATTTTATTATTATTTTATTATTAGTCTATTATCAGTGATTTTACCTGAAGTGGAGAGTATATCATGCAATTTTAGTTTCCAGTTATAATGACATTTATTAGCTATTCAAGTTCCTGCTCTTTCTATTTGATGCTTAATGTTTCCTTAGAGAGTTCAAGGCCGAAAGTGAGAAGGTGAAGTTTCTTATTGTTTCTATTATGACTCTGCCCAGGGTGGAATCTGATTCTTTCCTTAGCTAAACAAATACTCAGCTGTGACATTCACTGGGAACTGCACCCGATGGCAAAAGTATTGTATAAATAGGCAAGCAGAAAACTACCTGCAGGTTGGAAATTTATGTTCTCATCCCTAAAGAACATTGCTTCAAAAGTGAAAGGTAAGGAATTATAAAAGGAAAGAAAGTATGAAATTGTTAATAGCTCCCAAACTATTAGAAATATGTCTGAAAACAGTTTTTGATAATTACATGAAAAAGTTTATTCTGGCAGCATGTTTGACTGTATGTGGAGAGGAAAGAGAGATTAATTGCACCTTATAAGGCCTTAATTGGCAGCCATCTGAGTGAATTATTCTACTTAGAACTAACTGGTATTAAAAATGTCCCTCCATAGAAAATGGGTTTATATAACTATTCAGGTGTGCTTATAGAGCAAGCTGGCTATGACTCCTATAAAAGATGACAAATGCATGTTTCTGCTTGGACCAGAAGATAATAGGGAAGTGTTATCTGTGGCGACCAGGCTGGTTTCGCATGCAGAGTGAATATCCCTCCTTGACCTTCAAATATCCAGCTAATTGAAAGCGCTTGCAGAAAGAAAATTGTCTTTTCCCAACAGATCAAGCAGGGATGGTAAGCACATTTCAGTCATTCTAGAGTGACCACTAATGGAAAAATAACAGCTCAAAATAAGTTTTAAAAATTTTTCGACTGAAAAAGTATAGCAAAGAAGGACCCATGCATTTATTGAGGGAGTATCAGTAAAATATACATTATCAAGACTCCTGAGCTCGTGTGGCCCAGAGATGGAATTTTTATTCTATGGGTAACCTGGGGAGTTGGTGTTTGAGTTGTATCTGAAGCAAACAGCACAGTTTTGAAAGCTTTTTTTAAGTTTTTCTTGCTTAGTTATTTGAAATGGAAGTATTCACTAATGTGCGTATGACTGTGTCTGAAACTTTATAGCTGAGTTCACAAAGCTTTTCATATTAGGAATTAAGATTTAGGATTCCTTAGTATACATAGTCCAAACTTCCAGTGCCCTCACGGTTTGGTATCACAAAGGTGGAAACCTCTGGTATGTACAGCAGGGGCTGCCTGATGTGAGACTGATCTGAAAGCAGAGTCTGAGCGTTGTTTCAAAGATTGGTCTGAGGAAGTGAAATGGGACTTCACCAAACATTGTCTCAGAGATGGGTGGGAGGAGTTGAGATAAGACTCTTCCATGCATTGCCTGGGAAAAGGAGTGAGGAATTGAATTGGGACTTCACTGTCCATTACCTCTAGGATTGGTGTGAGGAATTGCTACCCATTATCCTGAGAATTGCTGCAGACACTTGTGTGTGCAGACACACACATGCATTTGAAGAACTGGCTGCAAGACCAGGGAAACTGGGCCCCCAGAAACGTAGTACTTGACATGAAGAACAGATGTACTCCCCCCAACTCATTATAAAGTAGGAAAAGGTAGTCACCAAGGCACATCACCAGGGAGCCATTGCCATGAGGATGACTCTGTGAGAACACTCTCCGCTGATGACTACTATGGACCCTGAGGGACACCCTCCATGAGGCATTGCCATGAGGGTAACTCCACAGGACACACTCCACAGAATACCTTCAAGGCGACTCCAGAAGGACACCTTTGTGAGGACACCCGCAGCCAATGGACTCTTAGGAGACACTCTGCTCCGATACTACGAGATTATGAACCCTGAAGGACTTCCACCAACAACGACAATGGATCCCCAGGACACCAATGGATTCACAGTGGTGATTTTCTGTCTCTCTCTGCACCCCAAATTTTTGCTTCGTTTTATACCTTTCTTCTAATCTGTCCTATCCCTATCCCCTTTATTACAATAATTTCCCTTTCTTAAAATTGTCTTTTTGTAATTTGTAATAAACAAGCTGTCTGATTAAGGTACTTGACCTCGTTTGTGTCTTAATTTCACACTTGGGATCTCAAATTGATACAGGATCCAACACTGTGGTTTTTCCTCCACTCATCCTGACACCTGGAAAAGCAGACTTAGAAAACCCAAAGATTATAATGTCAATTTTCTGGAAATTGTCGATATTGTGTTAAAAATCAGCTGTATACTTTTAGAAGGCATTTCAGGTTCAATAATTCCAAAATTTCAGGTTAAATCTGTTTTACCTGAAAATTCCCAGGAAGTTGTACTCAGCCTACTTCTGTAGCATGAGTTTGTCATAACTTCATGTTTTATGAATGCATAGAATAAATTGCTGTATCTGTCTTTAAGTTATCAATGCACAGCTTTTAGTCTACCAGTTTGAGCGGAAATACAATTCTGGTGGTTTTGAAAGTTGCATATGACTGCTTTTTAGACACATTAATATTAATGCTAGTCCAGCCTTGTACCCAAAGGATTACAAGTAGAAAGCAAAAGAAAAATACCAGTTTTCACATTACCTGATGTAGAGCCTTTGTTATAGTTTTAATATGGAAGCTTTAAAACCTGCTGATAGATAATGATGTTTCCTCTTTGATGAACAGGAGAATGAACAGTTAACCAACTTGTTTTCTTATGGCCAGCAATTAACATAAAAGAGAAAAATACCCTGAAGACATGGAACAGAATAACCTGGGATTTTGGACAAAAGGTAGAAAACTCACAAAACTGCTTTTAGGAAAATGTAAGTTAACTGGAATGAAAATTAAGCTCAAGCATAATCTTCAGCCTGGAAAAGAGAAAGTTGCTTGGAGACCTCATAGCAGCCTTTCAATATCTGAAGAGGGCCTATAGGGATGCTGGCGAGGGTCTCTTCACGAGGGACTGTACTGAGAAGACAAGGGGTAACGGGTTCAAATTTAAAACAGGGGAAGTTTAGATTGGATCTGAGGAAGAAATTCTTTACTGCAAGGGTGTTGAGGCACTGGAATGGGTTGCCCCATTCAGGGAAGCTGTGAATTCTCCATCCCTGGCGGTGTTCAAGGCCGGGTTGAACAGAGCCTTGGGTGACATGGTTTAGTGGGAGATGTCCTTGCCCATGGCATGGGGGTTGGAACTAGATGATCTTAAGGTCCTTTCCAACACTAACTGTTCTATGATTCTATGAATCTATGATTCTGTAATATACATGGATTCCTCTTGAAAAACTGTTAGAGTAGCCTTTGAGTCTCTCATTCTAGCACTCTTTTGCATCATTCCTATGAAGGCAAATAGGACTTCTCACAGGAGAAAATGGTTCCTATAAAGATTTCTAAAAAGCATTTAAATATAAATTTAATACATGGATTTTGTGTCTTTTCAAGAAGAATATATGCAATACAGATATTTGAAATGCTAAACTCAAATAAGAAAAAAAAATAAGATTAAAATAGGTTATAAATAGGATTGTTTTGAAGTGAAACAGAAGCTGTACACCAGAAATAATTTTTTGTGGTATTCATTACTAGATAGTAGCACAAGTCAAGTGAAAATAGAAGGGCAATTAATATAGATGCATACAAAAGCATTCTGTCTCATATTTAAGTCATTTATATTGTGGTGGTGATGTTTGTTTATATGGCAGAACTTGTCAGAAAAGCAAAATGTGGAGCCCAGATTGAGGAAACTGATCTGGGGGAGAAACAGCAGTTGCATTCTGATACACCCTAAACCACTATGTAACTTAAGGCAAGTTCTGGTTTTCCGTCATTGCCTTTCTGCATGTCATTACCTGAAAACAAGGTTCCTGGAATTTTCATCTGGCTTATTTTTATTACTGATGCAAATCAGAGAATATTTCAGTTGCAAAAACTTAAGCTGTGATGTTTGTCTTGCATCACAGTGAGCTCTTGTATCCATCTGTAGGCTTCAGGATGATGCCTGAAGATTTCTGTGGAGCCTTGTAGTTAGTAGGCTTTTGCAGTCCTCTTCCTGGTTGTTGGTGCTTCTTTCCCCTCCCTTGCAATTAGTCTCTGGCCTTGGTTGCTATGTTATAGGTTTTTCTTGCTAAATGTTTCCCAGCTGGTAATGAATCCTGTTGCTGTTTTGTCTGCTTTCCATTGTTCCGAGGGCTTGTTTATTTATTAATAAGAACAATAGCAAACAGAAATGCATGTCCTTTTCATAGTCATTATTTGCAAAGCACATTGTTTCAGCCTGCCTTGCACCTGTGTCATAAATTAAGTCTGTAACAGACAGACATACAATGAATAATACAACTACTCTTTGGTTGGCACCAATTTCAGAATACTATGTTTACACTCTCTGTAGGTCAGCAGCTTTAGTACTTGGCTGAAGTTCTGAATAGGAAAATGGAATCCTTTTATCTCACACTTAAGCCATTTGTTTTACACTGCTGTTACTCACATGGCAGAATTTACACAAGGTAAAACAAGTTCAGGACCAGAAAAACTGTCCCTGCAGAGGTTTAAAGTCTTGTTTAAACCAAACAATAGTGGGAACATAGAAAATGAAAGCAAGTTCATGTCAATATTAAGAATTAAGAGTTCACTCTGGAAAGTTCAGGTTAGATTAAAGTCATAGTCTGGCTGGAAAACTACAATAAAATTGTAGTTAAGGAAAAAGAGATTGATTTCTTTTACTGAAGTTTATGACTGCAGAAAAAATAAATGCTTTACTTTGCAGAACTCAGAGCTAGCAAAGGACCCTAGAAATATCAGGAATTTGTCATAAACTCTCTAGGCTAGAATTGGATATGGCTGGAATATTCAGCGCTATTAGAGGGAGAAAGTGAACCGGGAACTGTTTTGTTGTGAGAAACTTTCACTTCTCAAATATAGCTTGGAGAACAAATGCCACTAGCAGTGGTAGGCAAAATGCATGCCAGAGAGATGACAGCAGGCAGATTTAACCACCAAATGGTGTCTGAAAGAACAAGGGGAAGGTCCTGTATCAGGTCTATTTTAGGCTTTTTACCGGGGCATTGCAGAAGGTAACCTTGAACTAACTGACCACATGTAGAGAATTAAAATTAAATAGAAAAAGAAGTCTGAAGGGATATGCACATGACAGTTTGTTGAACCTAAGTTACTCAAGGGTATCAGCACTGAGGAGGCTTTATTTTATTTCAAATCCAAGATATAACAAAATATTTACACTCTATATTCCCAGAAAGAGGACGGTGTTTTTAGGGACAGGCTCCAGTATTAACATCAGTCATTCACACAAGAAATTTTGACTATGTTAGCCTATTTAATGTCATCTGACAAAATAGATAAACAATGACCTATTAAAGCCTGTTAATAGTCTTCATAGCATCATACAGCAGGTTGGGTTGGAAGGAACCTTAAAGCTCACTCAGATCCAGCGTCCTGCCACAGACAGGGGTACCTTCTATTAGACCAGGTTGCTCCAAGTCTTGTCCAAACTGGCCTTGAGCACTGCCTCAGGGCACAGCCACAGCTTCTCTGGGCAACCTGTGCCAGGGCCTCGCCACCCTCAGACTGAAGATATTTTTCCTAATTTCTAATCTGAATCTTCACTCTTTCAGTTTAAACATGATGGCTGATGCAAGCAATTGTCCAGGACTTCACTGTTGCTGATTTGAGGGGAACATATTCCCATTCCCAAACCTGCCAGCTTTTTCCTTACCCAGATGTGTGCCTCAGTGTATATGAAGGTTATGTTGAGAGGCAGATGGGACATACTCTTTTTTGCCCCTCAGTTTGTTTAATTTTGATTACAGTGTTCCCAAAGTTATACTTTGTTTCTGGCTTTAGATAGGCCTACTACTGCTTGCATGATGGTTGGGGAAAAAAGTGTAGAAGAAGTGAAAGCACAGGATGTAAGACTGAAGGACTTTGCCTTTGCTTGACAGGCTGAGTAGCAGCAATGAGGCTTGGACATCTGTGTGTGCAAAGTCA
The DNA here is from genome assembly GCA_032466535.1 of Forpus xanthops. Classification (NCBI taxonomy): domain Eukaryota; kingdom Metazoa; phylum Chordata; class Aves; order Psittaciformes; family Psittacidae; genus Forpus; species Forpus xanthops. Next base: position 20,010 of record JASSUY010015004.1, read on the forward strand.
GCAGATGTATTATGTATTGCTACGACACACTGCCTGCCTTGCCTCTGAAAACACCTGACTGAGGCAAAGTTTATCCTCACAGGCATCAAAATGCACAGGTATTGTCCAGATGTGATTTTTATGTTTAATAGCTGGTTAAGGAAGAGGGCTGCTCTGCTGCTTTTGCGAACCTGGGATTGCAGGTGCAATGCAAACCTTTCACAAGACCTTCCGAGACTACATTTTTTTTCTGCCATGCACACATGAAAAGGCTAATTAATTATCGACCTGGCAGGCATAATTCAAGCACCTGCTCTCAAGAACTGAACAAGCAGAGTTAGAGAAACTGCTGTGCTGTGTAGCTCACACCACAGACAGCCCTTCCATCTGTCTTGGTTTTAGGTAATCCATTTTTATATAAATATAACTTTCTTAGTGAAGGGTGATCAGTTCTTCAAAAGACTCTGTGCTGTGGCTTTAGTGCATGTATTGTCAAATGTCTCTGAGAGTTTTTACAATTCTTCTGTTCTGTTTTGTTATTAGTAAGTAGCTCCATAGACAGAAGCTTTTCATAACAGCCGCTTGCTGAAAAGCTATGTTCTTACCAATTGTTGAAAGAAAAGGTGCTGGTTTAAATCACAAAGAGGCAGCTTCTTACCTAGGATGCTCTAGCTTGTCATGTTTCTGCTGTTAAGATAATTTAGTCCTAAAAGAGTGTCATGGGTTTAGCAGCAGCAGTCATTTTTCTTTAAGCAGTAGCTGGTGTAGCACTGTGTTATGGATTTTCA
>JASSUY010015007.1:0-10876 GCA_032466535.1 Forpus xanthops
CCCCACAAAAAAAAAAAAAAAAAAAAAAAAAAAAAAAGCTAAACAACTCTGAGGGTCAAAGACAAATGATGAAGTTCAGCAAAATCTGGGACTGAATAAAAGGTATGGTAAGCACTTGTAATTCTGCAGTTTCGTTAGCCAAAGTGAGAAACCATGACCCACTGTCATCTCAGCATCAGTGCATCTGCTGAACTCCAGTATACTGCAGCAGTGCTGTGAGAAATACAGTTGGGGCTTTGGCTTCCATTTCAATTACATGCTTCCATTATTAACTCCCATACTGCCATAATATTAACATTTGACACTGAAATTTCACACACACCACTTAGCATTTACATAAAAAGAAGGATTTATTCTCTAATACCATTGCCATTGACACAGATAGGTATTAAGCAAAAGTTTTACATGTTGAAAGACTAGTAATGCAAGTAATCCCTCTGACTTCTTGAAGGTACCCTCTCAGCAGAAGGGCAGACTTCCCTGCACCGAACCATGACAGGCTGACAGCATCAACACAAAACAGGTGATCAGCCCATGTGCAATAAATATTTACAGAAAATCTTTAAAACTACCAAGGACTCATACAGGTCATGTATATTTTCAATGGCTCAAGCAAGGAGCATTAGTCTAAGAAATGCCCTGTCATCAGCTGTAGCTATAGCAGTAGACCACAACAGCAAGGGAACAAAACCATCCTACACCCTTCCCTTGGGTGCTCCTCAGAAAACCAGCTTTCCTCACAAGTGATCATTCAACAAAGCAGGGGAGAGAAGACTGGCCATTTTGGAGAGGAGAGGACACTAAATTTTAAAGTAAAACCACCTCCTGAGAATGCTCCTGATGAAAGTGTTAAAGCATATAATTTGATGAGGATGAAGTGCTCTTTCAGTTTAGGTTTCTCACAGGAGTAAAGCATTGCATATTTGAAAGTATTTTGCAATGCTTAGTAATAGCTCTGAGCAAGCTAGAAACAAGTAGCTGCTGTGGTGGTGGGCTGTGAACACAACCTAACACATCCTGAGTGCACTGCAGTGATCCTGTCAAGTCACAATTACTCTTGCAGAGTAAAAAAATGAATCCATATAATAGAATCATAGCATCAGTTAGGTTGGAAAAGACCTGTAAGATCATCAAGTCCAACCATTACCCCAGGACTGCCAAGTCCACCACTAAACCATGTCACTGAGGGACTCATCTACACTGTGACCCTTGAAAAGCAACCAGCTTTCTCAGATGCCTCTTCTCTCCCAAGCTGTAACCCACGGGAGTCTTCCAAGCAGATCCCTAAACAAAATCTGCTCTTCTGAAGAGTGAGGTGCTTTTTACATTCATGCTTCTTCTCGGGAAGTTGCATCAGGTTGCCTTCTCTTTTCTGGACTTCACTTTGACAGTGGTGGCTGATAATGTAAGTTAATTTTATTCAGAAATAAAATACGCAAGACTTACTCTCTCCCCCTTGATGGGCTACAATATCCATCATGTCATTGGCATATACCTTGTAAAGTGAGACCTAAACCAGCCCTGAACCACCTATAATGAAAGGCCAAAGAACATTTCTGATAGTGAAGGGTAATCTGGGACAGATTCTGCTCTGGCAACCTTAACTCAAAGGTTATTGTCTAAGCAGGGCCAGCATTACTGGGCCTCATCTCAGTTTGGATTCTTAAATACCACCTCAATATAGATAAAGTGAAAGATGATGAAGCTTTAATTCCCATTCTAAAGAGCTGCAGCTAACATGCTGGGAGTAGAATCTCTCGGGAAGTTGGTCTATTCGAATCAAAACATATCATACCCACTTCAAGTTTTTTAATTGAGTAATCCAAGAAAGAAGCAAGAGCAGATCACTAACACCCATCTTTGTCAAGCACAGTTGCTGTTTCAGTGTTTCCCATGTTGACCAGCAAGTTCCAGTGTGGATGCACCGGGTGTAGTCAGCGCTGCTATACATGTGCAGAGTAATCCATGCATGCACAACAGTCATCTGTCTGATACGGCTTGATGTGGCTAGTTTGGGGGTTTTTGGTATTTTAAAGGTGGCAACCATACGTCTGAAGAGATCGTACATTAGTGCAGAGTATTTATATGTGTGTACCATATTTCAGCCAGCATTTCAACCAAAAAAAGAAAATAACATGTCTTCAGGAAGTTTATATTTTGTTGTACCACTGTAACACCCTAACAGAAATACTGCTATCCCTTCACTGTGTAAGGCAGTACAAGTTTCTCCCAATATGTAAGGCACAAACATTGTCTTCATTGCTGCACATGGTCTCCTTGGGAGTTAGTGCTCATGCAACCGCCCACTTATTAAATAAGCACCAATTTAGGCTGCACTTAAAGCCAACAACACAAACACTATTTACCTTTTAGGCTCCCCCCCCTCCACCTCACCACATTTATGTTTGGCTCTGGTTTTCATCAAGATGGAGAAAATCTTGATTCTCAAAAAGGCAAAAGTTTCTGTGAGGTAAATTTGTGATTGCACTCCCTAAACCACATGTTCTGGGTTATTTCTAGAGTCACATTTTCCGAATCCTAGAGAGCAGAAACTATTCTTTTAAAAACAGAAAATCAAACTAGAAAGATTTTCATAATGTTCTGGATCTATGTTAACCATACATGAGATTTGCTATAACCCTCTTTAAATAACATTTGTAATTTGATTACAAGTGTTTATTTTGAAGCATAATTACAGAGATGCATTCCTCTTCTAAATATTACCTGTAATTTACAGGTAATTACACTTCCCTCATTACAGCCATGCAAACATCCCATAAAAACAAAACAAAAGAAAGGAATGAGAGCAGATAGCATAAATTCCATTCCCTCATACAAGGAGAAAGTCTTACAGATACATCAAGTACTTGGCTCTACTGAAATTTGCATTTCAAAAGGAAATACATAACTGTTTAATTACTATGTACCAGGATTTGCAAACTGCTTGCTATCAAAAGATATTTCTTCTATTACAAAGAAACAAAGAGCATGAACATCTTTCTGCACTGCTCACCAGATCTTAACAGACAGAATCTTAAAAACCTCCCCCTGATCACATAATCAAGGTACCTCAAATGCTAGTCATTTTTCTGCTTTCCCTAAAAAAATAAAGAAAATAATCTCTTTCTGACCCATACTACAATTTTACTCCCTTTTTGTTTTTTTTAAGTCTTTTTGCACTTCACAGTTTGTACATTCAAGTCCACAAGCAAGAAGAAAGGTCAGAAAATTTAATCACCAATCTTTTGAATGCTACTACCTAAAGATGAATTTTAAGTGACAAGTTTGAATTTAAGCAATAACCAGTTGCATCAAAATAAAATAAGATTAAAGCAAAGTTATATAAATTCATTTGAACATTGCATGCAACAGTATTTATGTACAAACACAAGGATGAAACAGGGTGACCTGCACACATCCAGAAAACGTTAGCAGCTACTCCGTGACACACAGTTTGATAGATAAGGGTCAGCGAAGTGCGTAGCTTCAAAATCTAGGTGCTAAGATGGAGCAATGTTAACGTAAAGACATACAGTTATGGGTTTAAACCCTTACAGACTCAGAGGATTACACACAGAGGGAAGTACTCCAATATGCCATCATTTTAGATGAGTTAAAATTGTCATCTCCAGCCCATGCTCAGAACATCGCTTTTCACATCAATTAAGTATTTTGAAATAGGATTACGTACAAACACCAACTCCATGGAATTTCTCCTCCTGCCACCTCAATGCAGAAACTGTACTGCAAGGGTGACACTAGGGTATCTGACAGACTCATTCTTTTACTCTTGCTTCTCCTGTGTTTTGCACAGTGTTGCACAATTTTATGCTTTTGGGAGCACACACCAGAGGGACGATCCCTTTTGACTTCATTTCTCCTCAGAATTTTGAAAAGGCATTAGTGAAGATAGACAGGACAGTGCATCTCATGTTAAACCCTGTGAGACCTGGAAGAACCACAGAATGAAATGTGGCAGGCAGGTTTCAAGTCAGGTTTACAAGCTACATTACTGACCTTAGATACACACATTTCAACAAGTGTAATAGTGAACCCTGGTCAGCAAGTGGCCTTTATGTATGGAGCTAGCTGGACAAATCCATCATGTAGATAGGAGAAATAGCTGCATGAACCAAACTCTTCATCTGCCTGACAGAGCACAGAGACAAGGTCCCCTTGACGCTTCACTTCCAAAGACGTTTTAGTCAGAATGCAGGCACTAAAAAGTCATACTGGAAGCCTATTCCATGCTCTACACCTAAAATTACTTGGGAAAAGGCTTTAAAACTCAACACTACTGTCCCAAAAAGTGACAAGACTTACTCTGCATGCACCAAGTGGCTTTGTAGCACGTGACTGATAGTTTCCAAATCACTGCATCTGCTAAACGAGTGCTATAATGAGTAGCAAAACCATGGCAGCACCTAATTTTGGTGTCTAAAGCAGCCCATGATGAAAAGATCAAGCTGTTACATTTGTGCATTATCAACAGCCAACACATATGAAGTCATGCTTTTCACCAAGAAAAGGATTAGCAAATACTTGGAGCCTAGACAAATACAGAAAGCTCTCCAACTGTGACCAAACAAAACTTTAAGGTGAAAAGAAAAAGAGAAGGCATGTCTGAGGAATCTAATTTAGCCCTTACAAAATACCTGAAACTAAATGAATCTCTAATACTAGAGGAAATATCACTTTCAAGGACCTTATCTGTTAAACAGCTGCACCAACACACAATTTTATTACAGGTAATAAGATTGGATGTGGTGATTCTCTTCTCATTTGGGGTTCATTTCAGCTTATTTCAGGGGCTAACTGTAGAGTGTAGTTCAGATGTACATATCTTCAATTAAAGATATGTCAAGTTGTCCTATGCTTATTGAGTCTGGGGTATGCTTTATCTTCTCAAATGCAAGCACCTACTGTAAGATGAGTTAAAATGTACCAACAGCTCCATGGACTATACCAACTAGCACTATATCAATTATTGAATAAAACGTAAGCATTCACATTGCAAATAATTACATGCATCCCACCCCTGGAGTTTATAATCGAGGGTTCATTTTTGGAAAGGTATTTTATGGTCAGTTATATGCTTCCGAGTTTGATGTAAAGCACTGGAAGAAAAGTTTGCAGCCTGTGAAGGTCTGCAGGTTTAACTAGACAGTCCCCTCTAACATATGGTTAGCTAAGGGTTTGGGGTCTTGAAAAATAGCTAAGTGATCAGAAATGAAATGCAGACCTCCATGGGATAGTCAGACTCTTGGCAGAAATGGCAACGGAAATCAAAAAACCAACAAAATACAGCTTACAGAAAGACCGTTGTTTATTTCTTTGCTCTTTGAGTTTTGATAGTCAACACCTCTTCCACTTTCTAGCTTTTAAATAACATCACATTTTTCATTAAAATCAGCTTAGCTAAACACCACCATGCAAACACACTTTGTCATAGTAATTATGCTGTAGCTGGCCTGTGTGTTGTAAATGACACACAGAAGTGAGGAACTGCATTCTTGCTGTTAGCATCTTAGCTTCCCTATATTAGTATACAAATTCACTTTTGGTATTTCTCATGCATTTTGAGCTGCTCTAGTAACAGATTTCAGCCAAATTCTTCATCATAGTGTAAATCACCCTGCATTTTTATAAACAAAAAGCATGTAAGCACGTGGCAAGGGGGTTGGAATTAGATGATCTAAAGGTCCTTTCCAACCCAAACCATTCTATGATTTCATAAGCATAGGCTTCAAGGTCTGACCAGATACAACCACTGAGCCCAGAGTCTTGATCCTAAGTGACCCGGAATGGAGGCTAAGGGGGTGGATACAGGCAAGGGAAGGCATACACACAGTAACACTGTGCCAGCACAGGCTCACAACTTTTAGTTTCCACTATAACAGGCCTCCTTGAGATATCTGTTAGGCGTACACAAGTCATTCCAGGGTACCCTCCCTGACCTCTGCTTGCTCAAAATCATGTACATGCCAAGCCCAGAAGGTTGTCTTTTAAACATCACAAGCAGCACTAGAAACCTACTACAGGAAACTGAACCAAGCCCCTAAACTTAGGTGTGCTTTCATGCGAGTCCTGCTCCTGGAGTTTTGATCGTCTCTTCTACAAACCTTCACAGCTCACTAGAGCATCAACTATCCTCATTAACTCTGCACCATTACCTAGGTTGGTACTCAAGTCACTGACACAGAAGTTTTGACTTCTGCTGGCATTTTAATATTAGAAACTTTCTCAGACTTAATAGATCATAGAGTGTAAGTAGCCAAAAAGTTTAAAAGCTTTTACTTTTCAATGGTTACAGTGTTAGCATACTCTTGCTGCTATAGTAATGATGTATATATAAAGAATGTTTAATAACTAGCCTAAGTAGTAAGGGGCTGAGGTACAGAAGCTACCCTCCAAAGCTTTACTACTGATCACAAGTACCTGGGAAATTGTTCCAGGAAATGTTAACATGCCTCAGTTCTTTTACAAGTTCTATTACAAGTATCTAGTGTAACGCCTGAGGAAAATGGGTATCTCAAAGTACAGCTTCCTCACAAGATTTTAAGGCTTAAGCTGCAGACAAAAAGTTAACTGTCCTCCAAATGTAAAACATGTTTCAAATTCGAAGGGAAAAAGAATAGGTAAAATATTTGTACACTGTTGGACAATTAAAAGATATTCTTTGTAGTATGATGTTAGGTTTGGGTTTTTTTGAAATTACAAATTACTCTTTTGGAGGTAGTACAGTCCCTATAAAAGCAGAAGTGGTGTTTACTTCAGTTGAGTACTTCCAACATAGATTCCTTTTTCCTCATGCTCAAATCATAAGCCTGACTGCACAATCCAACTGAGGCAGTTTCCAAGATTCTCACCATCTCAGGTAAGTATCTAGTCAGGAAAGGTAAATCAGTCCCCAGTATCTGAACAGATTTTTCTTTTAGTTGAAAATCGATGTAATAGCCCATATGTAATTATTATATTATTAACTGGTTTGTGGTCAGGATTCCCATCTTACATAAAGGTGATACAGATCTCATTTACATACTGTTTATTTCAGCTACCATGTTCCTCCATACATGCATATATTGCTACAAATGCCATATGCAGAGTTACAGTGAGCTCCAAGAAACACCTGGGGAAATCTTCCCCAGGCATTCCTGCTATTTCCACCTGTGGATATTTTGCCATGGCCACTGTCACATACTATTCACCCATTGCCACAGATAGTATCACTTTCTTTAAGTACATCTAATACTGACTGAGAATCACAGAATAGCATCAGGAGACAAGTACGCACCATAGCCATTATGACACTCCTTGAATATGGGCTAAATAGAAAGACAAGTATTCAACACCCATAGCTTTTCTTTGAGTTCTTGGATACAGGTAACTTCCAATTCCCATTGTTAATGTGCCCCATTCACATAACTTATTATTCCACAGTTGGGCTCACCAACCCCAAAGAGTCTTACTGGACATACTACTGTTGAATCTTCCCATCAATGCAGGCACTGATGTCACATTGACTTTTTTATCCCCAGGGAATTCTGTTAACATCTAGATTTTGACAGCTATTTACAGTGAACCCTACATACTTTCCCATTTATACTGACTGCTAAAGAGAAATCTGAAGGAAAATTTAATTTAAATGAACGAGTATGTATCCAAGAGAAATTAAAAAATAAAGTTGTACAATTAGACAAGAAAGAAAGAAGGTGCTTTGATATCAGGTGTGAGATTACATCACTGACCTTTAAGCTATGTAACCCTTAGATCCATTTAGAACAGGTTCTGTACAAAAAGCAAATAAACATAATTACCTGCTCAGGACAGAGACCTGCAGAGGGAGAATTTGCTGGCATGATTCAAGGGAATCAAGGTTCTGAGCCAGCTAGGCAAAGCAATATTCTAATGAGTTGCAAAAGTAACTAAAAGCAGCAGTGGAATTAGAATCTGTTGAGTATAATGCATTTACCAAATAATGTTTAATGAAATAACATTGACTAACAAAACACAAATCAATGCCAGGTAGAAACCACACACTAAACCTCAATTTTTCATTCCACTTCTACTGCAAAGTTGCATGCCTTGGCTTGGGAAAGGGTCGAAGATGACTGAACATCCCCTCACATTAACTAAATACTTGTTCACTAGAATATCCTACATCAGATACAAATCTACCTAAACTCCAATACAGGCATATATACTTGAAGTTTACTGTACATTTAGCTGCTTAAAGAAGTCAGCTACACATGGTATTTGCCCACAGTTCCACTGAATGCAATTGATTTCTACCTCACAGGAGACTTGATCTATGCCAAAAATTTTATTTCATTAAGAAAATGATATTATGGAGGATCTGAGATCATGTAACAGACAAAAACAGAATGCCAGAGAAATTTTAACTGCCAGTACCCCACAGTGAATGCCTGATTATTTGCAGATGGGATATGGAAAAATTGTGAAATTATTGGAATTTTGGGTCCTGTACGAAAGCATTACTTCAGACTGCATGTGTCATAGCAAATGTCTATTACAATTTGAATACATTCTCAGGGTTTTCCTTTCAGTGCTCAGAACTGGCTACGCTTACTTCTTTAGACTTATTAGCTGAAAAAGACTGCATTCTTCAAAGCACAAAACAGAACCCTTAGGTGATAGCACAAAACAGCACCAGTAAGTCAACTGTCAATACTGATGGTATTTATCCAATAACTAAACTAAAACCTAATTTAAATCAATCTCCTTTGGAAAAGCCAACTGTTCAACAAGCCCAACAATCGGTCTAAGATCAATCAGCGAACATGAGATCAATTAAAACCAGCTTAAGTTTTTGTAGAGGACAATTCACACAACTCGAGTTGGATGTCTATTCATTTCAGTACTCCCACAATGCAACCCTTAAGCTCTGTTGTAAAGCAGAAATACCACTATCACCCTCCGCAGTCTAGCCAGCACTCTAAGTAGTTCCACATTTAATTAAAGACACAGTATACCCTTTGTTAGCACAGATAGTCTGGTCACTTTAAAGGACTGCTAGAGTTCTAGCTACACACACAAAAATTAAATTCCGGAAACCATCTGTTGAAAAAAACACCAAAATTAAACTGCTTCACAGTTTTATTTGTACCTACTCCGAAGGTGGCATCTGCACAAAAGTGTAAACTATTGCCCTTTCACAGTTTTAGTGTCATATGTACTGGCTTAACACAGGAGATGTTAGCTCCTTCCCCTTACGAATAACTTCACCAAAATTTCTTAGCAGCTGAACCACTTGATAACCTCAGCTAACTTTAGGAATGGGAAGGGAAGATATGGCAGAGAAAATAATAGGAAAGAGGCTAGCCAAATGTCTGGGTGATAAAAATATTTACACTGAAGATGTAACCCCCAAAACAGGAGGGGTAAAGAAAAACTAAAAAAGAAAAGAAAAAAAAACAGGAACGAAGCAGAAAAGCCCACCAGACGGCCCTGACAGCTGGGAGAGCTGCAGTAACCTTTTCGTCCACATGGGTGCTGTACTGGCACATCCCACGGCTCCGACTCCTGCACTCCGGCAATCCCAACACCAGCAGTTTAGGAAAAACAGATGAAATCTTAACGCACCGTTTCTCTTTTAAACTCAAAGGCATCTGTCCGCTTTAGCCAAAGGTGGCGGCACAGGCACCCCTTGGAGCTGGGAGAGGCGCGGTTCGCTCCGCCGTAGCGGCAATTCCAGGCTGAGCCGCCGAGAATCGCGGGAGTGGCGGGGTCGGGACCTGGACCTGGAGGGCAGGGGAGAGCCCGCCTTCCTGCCTCGAAAACACAGTAAACCCAAGGATGGTGCACGGGATGCTCTTCAAAGCCCTCCGCATGGGCACACGACCCTGAGCAGCAAGGGAGAACAGTGAACCTCGGGACGCCGTGAGCTACGACGGCGGGACCGGCCACTTCCAGGGCTCACGGCCGAGGGGCCGGCAGCTCCCTTCCCGCGAAGGGCAGTTCCCGCAGAGACCCCGGCTCAGCCGGCCCCGCGGGGGGGAGGACGACACGTCCGAAGGGGCTGGACTGGCGGGGGACTGCACCAACAGCTCTACGGCAGCGGAGCGCCCCGCGGAGCAGCGTTCCTATTGAAAAAAGGTCCGTGCCGCTCTGCCCTCTCCGGACTCCCAGCGGGAGGGCGGGCGGCAGCCTCGCGGAAGGGTCCCCACTCCCGCACGGCCCCGCTCCCCGGCTCGCTGCCCGCCGTGCTGGCGCAGGGCGGACACAGCTCACCTGCCGGGGCTGCCCCAGAGCGGAAGAAGGGGACGGGCACACGCAGTCCTGCTGCCCCACCGGCACCACTGCTCCGGGCGGGGGTCCCGGGAGAGCGGCGGTGCTACTCACCTCTCTTGCTGCGTCTCCAGCGGCCGGCTTGGCAGTGGCCGTAATCCATACAGTTCAGGATGATCAGGGCAAAGGGAAAGAGGCGAAACTGCATCCTGGGACGCGGGGTGGGCAGCCTGCTCCAGGGCCAGCGAGGGGCGGCGGATTCCGCCTGCGTACGGGGCTACAAGCGGCAGCCAACCGCGGGGACCGGCAGGAGCTCACACGGCTCTCGCCGCACTTCTCGGGCGCTGCAAACTCGCGGCCGCTTCCAGCATCTCCCGTGCGCCGCAGGGAGGGAGAAGGGGAAGGCGCCCGGCTCCGGCTCTCCCGGTCCGCCTCTGCTCCGGCTCTTCCCGAGAAACAAAACGATGAAGCAGCACGGCGGTGGGGCGCGCACAGACCGCGGGGCGCAGCTGTCCCCTGCTCGGCGGTCAGCGGTGCCGCTCGGGCCGGGCTGTCAGCCGCCGCACAGCGCTATTTATCGCGGCGTAGGGCGCACCCCGCCCACACGCGCTCAGGTCGAGGGCACGGC
>JASSUY010015009.1:435-11270 GCA_032466535.1 Forpus xanthops
AATTAAAATTTAAGACCCCCCCCCCCCCCCCCCCCCCGTCATTCCCAAAAGCTCTCCTCCCTGCCTGTTTTTAATAAGTGCGATTTCTGTAAAACTGCAGACTTGCACAAGCCACTTATCCTTTAGCAGGAAATAAAAACAAACTGAAAAAACCCAAACAAAATATCCTACCCAGAACCACCCCACCAGAAAATTTACAAGTCAGAAAACCTAAGTGACTTCTTAACACAAGACAATACCTGACTAGAACTGGCTTTTTCAAGTCTGTCAACCATTATTTCAAACTGCAGCGGCTTGATTTCCATCTTCCGATTTAGTCTGTTCAGTAAGGTTTCGTCCTCTGAATCCATATCATAATCCGGCTGCTCATTGTCCAGATTAAAAGCTGAAACAAAAATACACATGCACAAACCACACTGAAATGCTTTGTAAGTAACATATTGTGCAAATACAGAAGCATGCATCTGACAATCAGGAATCAAAAATAATAATTTCAGAAAGGCACATTAATGCCAATGCCACTTTCTCCTTACAACAACGTTTTCCCATGTAACTGCTGCAAGACAGTACTTAGAAGCTGCTTGTCTCTGACTTGGAATGAGGGTAATCAAAGAGGTTGTATTTCATTTTAACTGGCTTGAAGGGGCGACAAGGAAAAAAATTACTACAGAGGCACAGAAACTTAAATACATCTTTGCAAAAGAAGAGCAAAACCACTTCCTAATACTGTTATAATACAGCCCCTTCAGGATATACTAAGATTCTTAACAACTGATTTTCATTCAAATCTCAGACTTGGAGAAAAAGCAAATATATAGGAGTTCCAATATAATTCCAGTTGCCTGGTTTTAAGTAGTTCAACAAGTGTGGAGTAGTTCAACACTTAACAAAACTAAACTTTTTTCCCTTTTTTCTCCTTCACATAACTGTGCAACAAACTGTAAACATGCTAGGCCCGTCCTATAGGAATTGTTAGTTTCTCTCCAAAACCAACTTAACTGTAGGTGTAGAGACTGATTATTCCTCCATATACTCCAAATAGTAAGTTCCTGAGTTCACAGCAAAGCTAGTGTCTTTGCTACAGATAGTGCTACTCATTTTCCATGCTCAATTCCATACTTTCCATAGGCAAAGTTTATGATGCTACTAAAAGCAAAATCGCGTTATTCAGATAACATAGCAGAAACTAGACTTACAAGTATGAACAAACTGCATACAACAAGAACTAGTAACAGGACAAGGGGGAATGGCTTTAAATTAACGGAGAGATTTAGATCAGGTATTAGGAATTTCCTCACTGTGAGGGTGGTGAGGCACTGGCACAGGTTGCCCAGAGAAGCTGTGGCTGCCCCATCCCTGGAAATATTCAAGGCCAGGATGGATGGGGCTTGGAGCAACCGGGTCTAGCGGAATGTGTCCCCGTCCACTGCAGTGGGGGCTTGGGACTGGATGGTCTTTAATGCCCCTTTCAACCCAAACCATTCTGTGATTCTATGATTCCATGAAATGCTAACTGTACCTAATAAAAACTTGAAGGGGTGAAGCACCAACTACAATACTTAATTCAATCAAGAAGTTAGGGTATTAACAGCACTGAAGTCTTGTTGAAATATATTCTGTTCTTACTAGACAAACAGCACTACTTCTTCTTTATTCTCTTAACTCATGGCTGTATCTGAGCACTAACTTAAAGAAAACCTCTGCTACTATGCTTCCCAAGGTGCTTTGAGAGAAGTGTAAAACAAAAACTTAGAAGACCAAGAAACAACAGGAGCAAAAGAAAACATCTAACAGGTATCTCTAAAGCAAATTATTGTATTTTCTCCCCCATGGTTTCACCAGTTAGGCAGTGAGCAACATATTCTTGCTGTATTTCGGACTAGCCCAAGACCACTCATTCCATATTGCAATGCAATAAATTAGCTAAGCCACTGCCAGCATTTACTGTATTTGGGCTGTGTGTGGTAACTTGGTCATATACAGCTGAAAAGTGCTACTAAGGAGTTCTTTACCATTTTCAGCTGCAAAATGCTACCTCTCCAAGTAGACACTGCTTGACTGTACTAACACCACTAACACTGCAAATACCACCTGTCCAGAAGCTTTCTCTAGCCTAACACACACAAGAGTAAATATACTATAAAAAGTTATTTCAAGAAGAAATTAACAATAATGAGCTGAAAGTATGTATTAAGTGGAATTATCAATAATATCAATTCAATAATACCAGTTGCATGGCCATTTTATTTAAGACACTGTCATTGGGCACATGATCCACAGATCTCCCTTTAGCAACTGTCTATTGAACTTTAAAAGAATTCATAGCTCTGTAAAGCTGCATTAAAACCATCACCAGCCAGGACAACACACCTGACAGACTCGTGCAGCACCTGGGGTGGCTGCCATACAAGCCTGCTCAAAATGCAGAGCAGATAGTGACCAGCCAAGACCCAACTGGTATGTATCAATGCTGGCCTCTATGAAACAAGTCTGCTCCATAGAGTCTTCACCTCCTGCAAGCTTTTCTCCAACTTCTCCTGCATGGTCCCAGCCAAACCACCTGGTAGCACAGAGTGCCAGCACCAACATCACATCCCATCAGTCGTATATGGAAATGAGGTAAACTCTCCCACCTGAGCTGTAACACACACAGTCCTTAACTTTATTAATGGAAACTGCAAAAGTTTCTCCCACCCCAAGAACAGCCCCAGAGCCAACAAGAGCACTACAGTCCTAATGTACACTGTGAAATCACATTCAAATAACTATACTCAAGGCAGGTGGCCAAAATTTTCTAACCCAGATGTTCCAATTATTTTGGGAATAAAGCATGCCTCCCTACTCCAACAACTAGGTGTTTAACTATGTTCCCACAGATGACATTAGAATGCGCAGAAATCTATTAAAATCCAGCACAGCTTTTACCCTCAGACAGGTGTTGCTCTTATACCACAAAAACGTCAACCTGTCAGTAGATAATTCAGTAATTCCCTGCAAACAAAATGTTTCAAGTCAGTTTTGCTAAATCAAGAGTTATCAGTGAGCAGGAGGATCCCTATGACAAATGATGTGATGCTGTGCAACTGCAAACTGTAAGTGCTTGCCTTCATTTCCACAATGAGGAAAGAGTCATCATTGAAAGTTCTTGAATCATGCAGCTTCCTAAACCACCTTTCAGAACAAAAATCATACAGGCTCAAGTGAGATGCAACTAGGAGACATGAAGCAAGAACAGAAAATCCCAACCATTCCAACAATAAGCAACTGCAAAGACTACCCAACCTCAGAAACCCACTACGAATATTACTAACAAGAAAGTAAGATCTCCAACACAAACAGTGAAGGCAGATTACTGTGCTGCTGGTATTTCCAGCACCCCTATGGCACAGGTCAGCTGGAAGCTGGGGTGTCTCTCCCTCTCACATCTCGCTGCTGGCCAGTTGAGCCATTTTGCAGAGTACCCAGTTAGCATCAGGAGCAATTCATCTGCCCCTGTGTGCCACTGGCAAAGTAATGTGTCATCTCCACCTAACTTCATGCATAGTTTATTGTTTGCAAATTTAAATTACTTGCTGACAAACATTTTTCTTAGCAGTTATTTTGAGACTTCAGGAATAACAAATGAAGAGCTGAAAAACTGGGAAACTGACAAAACTGTAATCATAAAAAAAAAAAAAACCACAAAACGCCAAAACCAAAGCCAGAAACTGCATCCTGAATTTCAACTCCGCAAAAGTTTTATTTTGTAGAGCAGGCTGCCCAGGGAAGTGGTGGAATCAACCATCCCTAGAGATATTTAAAAGCCGTGCAGATATGGCACTTAAGGACAGTGTTTACGGGCTGGAGCTGGCAGAGCTGGATTAACAGTTGGATTTGATCTTAAAAGTCTTTTCCAACCTAAATGATTCTGTGTTTTTATTTTGACAATCAAAATTACAAGATTAAAGGTATACAACATATACTTGCCAGACAAGGTTATAATAATTAAATACAGCCTTATTTTCTTAAAACAAAAAGACACTGGCGCTGTGAGAACATAAGCAGACTCTGTCACATACCCTGCTCTCATACCTTCCAGCAATGCTTTTCTTTTGCTGGCAGTGGTTCTCATGCTATCTGTCATGACCTGTAGCTAGCACACAGTTTCACTTTCAAAGAACAGAGGTTTACATGCAGGCCTCAGGTTAATGCCACTGAAGCAATGGAAGCAATACTTGCATTCCACCTCCTGCTTTGGTGCAGGCAGGAAAGCCACAAAGCCTCAGCAGCCTGTAGAGATATATGACCCTCAGTAAACACAAGACTATCCCTCTTCCTTTAAACACTGCATGCAATCATAAGGAGCTAATCAACCCCAGCCATGGGAGATACATTAGGCATCGTCCCTCCCTGAAGTTCGTCCATCATTACTCTTTGAAACAGACTTTCATTTGACAATCCAACCAGTTTTCTTCTTTTCCCAAGCACTAAGTGAACTGTACTGGTTTCAGAAGAAAGCCGTTTTTCATTCTGGAGTTGGCCACTATTATGACAGCTTGCTGGCTTCAAAGGCCATCACAAGACACAGATGGTTTATGTGCTGTGTCATGTAGCCATCCATCACCAACCCCTGTTTCTGCCCCTTCCACAGAAACAGATGCAACTGCTCATTCACACCTGCAAAAACTAGTGATGAACAAAACTCAGATCCAGGAAACACTGTATTCCAGATGATATGCTACTAGTTCGTGTATTAAGTACAACCAATTTGGGACCTTCTATACCCCTTTCTTCTGGTAATTCCTGAGAGGTTCCTCTGGTTGACCAATGAATCTAGTTTTCTTACTCCAAAGCAGCTGCTTTTCTCCACATTGCTTGTTTTTACAGATACTACCAGTGAAGTTTACCTCACATAAACAGTCAGAACTTGCTTTGCAACAGCAATTAGCAAGCCGACTAACATCCTACTTTATTTACATCCTCTGCCACTCTAACCACTCCTGACAGCAGTGCCTTTGTTTACTTGAACTCCACTAAGAACCGAGTTCATACTAACTTTCAAAAATGCAATTTGTTTTTAAGTTAAGTTACATTAAATTGTGTTTAACTTAACCAAATCAACAAATTTTATTTAGCCAACTGGATTAGGGCTGTGGTTCCACAGTGATTTTACGCTGACATAGGCATGAGTTACCATTGAAACAAGCAGTTTCACTAGCTTCCCTCCTCAGCAAGCCATGTTCCTACCACCTTGCTTGTGCCAAAACCAGCCATTGTCCAATGAGCCAAGACATAAAACTGGTCAATATGGAGGTTCACCTGACCAAAAAATGAAAAATAAGCTTTCTTACATGTCACTTTTCAGCGTTAGCTCACCTATGAGCGCAACTGCCACCAGAAAGGCACTGGCAGTAAGAAAGGAGCAGGCAGCAATGATGGCAGGTACATCTGTGCTGATCAAGAGCAAATGAAGAACCACATCGGAGCAACAATATCCAAAGCAGTAAGAAAGCAACAGAAATCACCTCCACAGCTAGCCTGCAGCACCTCCCCCATCTGTACCAAAATACCGCAGTAGGTGAGGTGTCATGCAAATACCCACTTTACATATCCATGCTGCAAAACCACAGCCATTATAAATCCTACCACAGCATCCTCTGAAAACATGGAACACACAACAAATAAGAAATGGCCAACACTCAGTTACGTGAAATGCACACACTTCACATGTGGGTTTTTTTTTTTTTTTCCTGGGTGGAGGGGTAGTTAGTGGTTGTTTTGTTGTCATTTTTTGGTTTGGGTTAGGCTTTTTTTTTTTTCCAAATTGAAAGTGACTAGAGTTCATCCCACACAACTTAATGAAGATTATTTGACCGCTACTTATTGACTGCATTACTTATGGTAAAGCATTAGTTTTGTATCATTAAATTTTATATACACACATAGGAAAATATTTTATCCTCTGTGTGCGTATATATATATATATATTTTTTTTTACTCCATACTATTTCTGTAAGGGATGCAAATTTGCTTATATCCACTAAGGTATAATTCTAGCATGCGTACAAGTGTACTAAATTATTCTTCTTGCTGCATATTAATAACTTACAATGTATGTCCATGTTACTAACACTACAGTTCTTAGAAAAATCTTAAGCACACAGGGATAATTAAAATAATTCAAGGCTTTTGTTTTATTGTCAGTTCAAAATCACCCCAGTTGGTGCTACCTACATCAACTAATGCTTGGAACCAAGCTTATTCATGAAATCTATACCACTAAGAAATTACACTGTCCTAGAATAGAACCACTGGTCTAAATAAAAGAATTATAAAGGTAAAATGAAAAATATTCAAACTCTTGGCTACCAGTTGTACAGCAAGATGTAATTTGCTAGAAATAATCACCAGCAGAGTGTAGATTACAGTATGTGGCCTCGTGGCATCTATCAGTTTACATAAGTTCTGGAGCCAAATCAAGTATCGTTGCTCTTTGTGCTTCCAGCATTGAAATAGATTTTCCAAGGAGTTTATGTAGCATAAAAGCTGCCTTGTATCACACCTACTCCAACTAGAATATGTGGGAAAATTATCTTGAAGTAGTATCTAACATTTATCTTCAGCTCAAATACCTTCTGTAATTCTGTCCAGAAGGACTGTGAGTCTCAACAAGACAAAGAATATTTTGGCATAATATATTTAACACTTTCAGACATGTTTATTAACAATATTTACAGTGTCTCTGGCAGTGTCCAACAAAGAAAAGAATAAAACACATTCCTCAGTCAGCAGCTTCATTTCAGTTAATTCAACCTGCCTTGCTTGCAGGTTTGTTTCTTCTATTAAGGAGAGAAATACTTCATCAATTTCTTTTAGCTCATTTGTCACATTGCCAACATGGTCTCTACTGTGCCAGAGGGCCTTCAGCACATTATTTCCAAAAATCTCTTATTTTTTTGTAAATACATGCTAAAGAGACTTGACCATGTTGGCGAGAATGATGAAAGGATCTTCAATACACAGCTGGGTTTGGGCTTAAGAATCTTCACCTAAATTCAATTTCAATTATGTCTATAAGCAGAAGATATACACGTGCGTATCAACAGCCTCTTGTTGAGGCAGCTGAAAAAAGTGTGTGAGGAAAAGATTATCAACACACTCTGCCTGGCAAGAGGACTGCATTCCTCTCTAAGGTGCTTAAGCAGACCCCTGTTAATCCTGTGTTGTGCCCAACACAACTAAGAAACAAAGCCATGAGCTGACGATGAGAAGTTTTCCCTGCAGAGACCCAGAACTGAATCTGTGCTTTACCATAAGGACTGACAACTCACTGTGATCAACGCATCTAAGGCTTTGCTATGAAGGTAACCCCTGGGAGAAGTCCAAGTCACAAACTAACTCCCTAGAATGACATGCTACAAAGAACAGCCATGATTTGTGTGCAAGGAATGACTGAACTATAAAACGTGTCACTTGCTATCAGACCCCCAACCAAAAAAAGTGTTAAAATTAATCCAGAGACCACTGTAATTACCTACAACCTTAATTAATTAGATCCTTAAAGACACAGGAAGCTAAACTCATGCAAAGAGTATTTCATTTTATCTTTAAAATAAGATCAGAGTTCCCTACAGAATGGGAATCCTACAGTTTTGGCAAAAGGCAGATAAAGATAACTGTTACTCATTGCCCAGAATACATAAATGCTACAGGGAATAGCTTGAACTCCCCTGTTCATACAGGGGAAAATGACCTTTAAGAACTCTTAAAATCAGTAAAACAAAGGCCAATTTCACTACCAAAACTCTTCTAGTTTTTTAATCTCCATTTCTATAGAACTTTTGAATTAACAAGCATTTCAGATGCACTCAGCAAGCATGACAACCCCTCCTCCTGACCCTGTATTAGCAGAAGTAACTAGGAGGCAGCTAGGCTACTAGCTCAGTTACTCCTTCTCAGAATTAGTGAAGAAAAAAAAAATGTCTTGTTCAGCAATACCAGATGGCCATAGGACAGGATAAAGCTTGCCAGCTACCACACACAGACACACTGTATCAGCAAGAAAAACCTCACATTTCCCTCCAACCTGAAATTCTTCCCTAAGAATTAAAACTGGAATATACATGTCTAAATCTCCCTTCAAATTTTGAGACTTTCCACTATCTGAATATTGTACCAACTTTGGGCTTAAGATTCTTTAACGATTACTCAAAAGAGGGGTGGGGAGAAGGGGCAACTAAAACAGTATTTGTTAACTTACGTTGAATATGAATGAACTGCTTTGGTTGCTTAAACTCTCCTTTATACAAACGATTGTAATAGTTGACATTGCTCTCCGCTTCAGGGACTGGGATAACCATGCTCTCTTTCTTTTCTCTGAAAACTTGTTGTGCCGAGATAGCCCGTTGCAAATGATGTTCCTGCAAGAGGAAAATTTAAAGAGTTTAAGTATCAGTACACAGAAGTACATAAAAAGACAATCACCCTTTTCTCTCACTGTTTTTTTCCTATTCTACAGGAGGCCCAGATAAAGCAGTTGAGGTTTTACTGTTAATTTAGCAGGCAGCAGGATGCTTGCTTTCAGGCTGGTGGCTGGGCAAGATGTGCTCTCAAACATTTAGTACACCATGGGGCTCCTATCTGAACCTTAAGAGCAGGCTTCCAGTACCAAAAGGGGCCAACAAGAAAGCTGAAGAGGGGTTTTCCTGTCCAAGGGGCTTTTCTAGGCCCCTTGGCCAGGATAAGGGGGAATGACTTTAACAGAGGGGAGACTGAAATTAAATATTACAAAGAAGTTCTTCACTGTGAGAGCGATGAGGCACTGGTATGGGCTGCCCAGAGAAGCTGTGGCTGCCTCATCCCTGGCAGTGTTGAAGGCCAGGCTGGACATGGCTTTGAGCAACCCGGTCTAGTGGAATGTGACCCTGGTCATCACAGTGGGGAGTTGGGAGTATACTGCCTTCAAGGTCCCTTCCAACCCACACCATTCTGCAATGTTATGAATCTTAGAGGCTCCAGTGAACATAAGGCAGGACTACAAACAGATAAAAAGAACGCTTTGTTCAAACAACAGCCTACACATTCTACCAGACTGGGAAAAAGTCAAACATTCAAAGTCCACCTTAGTAGAAATCAAGGGCTGGTATAAGCCAAGCCCATTAAAACCTGTCAGAGAAAATTTATGCAAGATAATTGAACAGATGGGAGTAAGCCCTTTAAAGTATTATAAGCAATAGATTCAAATCAGAGGAATAGCTAACTTAATCATTCTTGTCTACCCAGCAATTCTTACTGGCTTGCTTTCTTTAGAAGTTCAGCTAGTTAAGAGCAACAGAAAAAGCAGTCCTCACAGAGTAACACTTGAAAAGCACAGACTCCCTAAACTGGTCCCTTCATTTTCTTCTTTCAGAACAGAAGTCACAAATTCTACAGAATTGTTTCAAGTGAAATAAAGATCACAATAAATGCATTAGCTCACAAAGATTTCTTCACGTATAATTTTCTTAGTTAACCCAGTGAAACCCATCTACTGCTGCAAGTTAGCGCTACAATAACTTCCAAAGATTTTTCATGAATACTCCTGTTAAGCCAAGGACACTAAGTACAACTGCAGTATTCCAATTCACACTACTGCCTGTGCATTTTTCCGGTGTAGTCAGCATACTATCTGACATGAAGTGATTGGCAACCAAAGAATCCTGTTCAGCAGACTGTCAGATGGGATGATTTTGAATGCTACCCCTTGCCACCTCCCATCTTGAGTCAGAGGCTGACAGCCACACAGCATATACATAATCTTTAGACCCTCCAGTGCAGTCTGCTCACGTAAACCATTTAAAAAATGTCTCATGCTAAGACTCAAAATGTCTAAGTTCTCACACAGTGCCTTGCATGTGTTCAGTAAAGAGGAAGAGTGGCAGTTTTCACCAGGACAAGATCTGAAATCACTACAGCCACTGATGACTTGGGAGAGTTAAGTCATGAGTTCTCCACCAAGTAAGCTGAATATGAAATAAGCAAATTGCAGTCTCTCAGCAGATTAACTACTAGCCTCTAGTGAATCAGAAGCCTGAAAGTTTCCTTCTCCTTTCACTGTTTTCCTCCATTGCAGCATTCTTGCCTATGTTTTCCAGAATTTGAGGGTACGGAGGAAAACATAGCAGAACATCAACTTGAAAATGAAGCTCAACTCCGTCACAGATCTATGCAACCTTACTCACCCTATTTCAGGAGCTTCCAGCTATCCTCCTGTCATTCCCACACACTGAACTGCTGAAAAGAGTATTTGTTCTGATCAGAAAAAAAAGAGACTTGGCTATTCTACTGCCTTCTTCAGTTTTTGGGGTTATTCCCTACATGATTAATACCAGTGACTATACAGCCTCGCAAAAAAAAAAAAAAGGAACATCAACACCACAAGAAACAGCCAGCATTCTGATATTGTGCCTGCAATACAGTCTGGCAGACACAGAATCTCCTGCACACAGAAATTCCGTGCAACAAACTTGGTAAACTCTCTTAAGAACAGGGTTACTTCCTCTTTAACTCTACAGATTATTATTTAAAAGAAGGTAGTGAATGAAAGCAAGTCTTTAAAAAAAAAATGAAAATGGTATTTAGTAAAATTGTCATGGTTTAAGCCCAGCCATAAATCTGCCACGATGCCAACAAGGGAAACAAGGGAAGAGAATATAACCGCTCCTCACCTGCTGACTGATACCCAGCCCAACCCAGCAGTGATCTAACCCTTCTGGGTGACTGTTCCCAGTTTATACAGCAGGCATGATGTGCTGTGGTATGGAATACCTCTTTGGTCAGTTTGGGTCAGGTGTCCTGTCTCTGCTTCCTCCCGGCTT